>AYEL01043657.1:0-44838 GCA_000484575.1 Olivierus martensii
ATAATAATAATAATAATAATAAAAAGAAGAAATAAAAATTATGCGTCGTTTATTTATGCATAAAATAATCTGGGCATTAGATCATAAAAGAAAATTAGTCGCTATACTTGCCACCGTGTTCGATTGGAAGCCAATTGGTTAGAAAGTGTTGCCAAGGCGACGAAAGTAACAACGATTGGCCGTTTTTGTTACAGTCGAACGCCACCGTGTTTGCCACTTCTCCAACAGACAGTTCATCTGGCGACCGTGTACTAAAAACTCGTTTTGTCTGTGATTTCCTTTTTAACTACGCGCCGCGCTGCGCCGAACCACATCCAGAATAATTCGGCGCGTAAACGCCGAACACACAACGACCACGACGACCACAACAACAACAACAACAACAACAACACAACCGAGACTCCCTTTTTATTTTTTTCTACTCTGCTAGTGGAAAAATCTCTTGTGTTCTTTAGAGTCCAGTGAACATGGACGGGTATCGGAATAACGCCGATTTTGATTACTTTCTTTAATTTTTTTTTTTTTTTGTTTTTTCCTGCATGTCTGTGTGTCAAAGAACTTAACCGAAGACACGGCACGGAGTTAATCATGAGTGTTTAAAGTCGATCAAGTCACAAGGCTATGTCTAATACAGGTAAGATTGATGTTTGCGTTGATTGATAAACGGTAGATCTTCACGTAGAGCATTGTCTTTCGTGATTTAAATGCAAATCGTCCGGATAATGCTCTAATTAAAATTTTGTCCCGCGGCTAAATGGGTAGAGAGACTTTTCGTGTTAAGCGTGGATCGACATGTGTTGCTTGTGATAGCATACGTAATTTCATTACACGCTTCAGCAACAGATTTCTGGATGTTTTCTGCTAAACATACCACCTTACATAACTAACCTAAATTGTCCTTTCGATGCACATTATGGATTCTATAATGCTCTAAGGGCATTACAGAATCCATAATGTGAGTTTGTAAATAAAAATAAGTAAAGACCGAGTTTGTAAATAAGAGTTCGTAAAGACTAATAAATTAGGCTATAGCCTAAATTATTAGTCTTTACAAACTCTTATTTTTTGTATTTTTTTCCTTATTTATAAGCCTAAATATAGTTTAAAACTTTTATTTAGCATATGTATATCACGTACAAAATGGCTACATTTAAAAATTATCTGACGACAGCATCGGAAGGCAGTATTGAGTCTATGGGAGCGTACAGTAATCTTATTAAGCATTGTTTACCTTAGATCCCTTTCTAATAATAATAATAATAATAATAAAAGAAGATATAAAAATTATGCATCGTTTACTTATGCATAAAATAATCTGGGAATTAGATCATAAAAGAAAATAATAAGATTACTATAGGATCCTATAGACTTAATGCTGCCTTTCGATGCTCAAGTAATCTCTAAACAGATCTAATTTTGAGACTAAATTAGAAATTTTTAATAAGGATTTTATACGATATCCTACGCGTTGTTTGATTTAGATTTTTGTTTTTTATTTTATTTTATGTTTTTACTAAAAAATCTAAATTGCAACTAATCTGGCAAGATAAATGTCGACTAACGACTTACGTATGTTTTAACTCTTTCGTGGATACATGACTTAAGAGACCATAACTCGAATAAGCGTGATTAAACCTCTCGTTAAAAATACATTCTGTTTAAAAATAAAATTTGTTTTTTTTTTTTTTTTTTTATTTTTTTTTTTTTTTTTTTTTTTTTTTTTTTTTTTTTTTTTTTTTTTTTTTTTTTCCTCAGAGAGAGAGAGAGATAAAAGTTTTAAATATAAATCCAAAATTAATTGTCTTCTTAATGTCTCGAAAATTGCAATAAATTTTCTTTTAATGTAGGGCAACGATATTCTGAGACAAAAATCACCTTAAGTATGTAAAACTCTTAAAGAAAAAGTAGTTAATTTTACCTGACAAGATTGAGATTAAACATAATTTGTATTTGTACTCTATAAAAATTATTTTTATCGCTTATTTTTAATATAAAATATAAATTTATTAACAACGTTATTCTTTCTCCCTCTCTCTCTAGATTTATAAGACCTGTAAAAAAAGAGAAAGAGATTCTCTTTTTTTACAGGCCTTATTTATATTTTATACCTTATAAATCATTTATTTAGATGTTTAAATTGATAAATATTGTATAAACTTTATTTATTTAGGCTAAATCAATCATTAAGTTATATTTTTTTATTTTTTTTGAGTGATTTAAAGAAATTTTTGAAGTATTTACATGCAACCGCATAAAATCGAATCGAATTTTTATTATTATTATTATTTTTTTTCTCCATTTTTCTTCGAGGTTTTGTAGCAATAAAAAAAAAAATTAATATGAAGCAAGAGCAATAACCATTTTTAAAATATTTTTATTATTATTATTGCAGTTCGCTTTGATCAAAGAATCAAAAATAATTTCGATTGCAAAACGAAAATTAAAAACGTTTTATGGAACCGATTAAAATCTTTATAAATTGTGTGTTCTGGTTTCGACATTTATACCTTTGACATTTTTCGTTTTAAATTGTTTAATTTGTAAAATAATTGAAAACAAAGCCATTATTCTCTCTCTCTCTCTCTCTCTCTCTCTCTCTTTTTTTTTATAATGTATAAATTATTATTCACGATAATCAGGGAATATAGATCCTGACCAAACTGTTTAAGATATATAGGCTTGCAGGTTAAGGAGACCTCTTTTATTTTTTTTTAATGTATTAACAATCGTCCTGGGTTAGTTGTATATCCGACGGCTATCTCATTCGACTTATCAGCGACCGAGTAAGTGGACAATAGTTTCACTTAAAAGATATAAATCTGACCAAGTCAGAAGTAATGCACTTGTTACAACATCTGGTTAAGCTGCATTAAGATCAGGCCTATTTATGAAAAGTCTCAGGATAGCTTTTTATTTTTTCTAAAAAAAAAGACACTTTAGAGAGGTGAGTATTGACTGTCTATAAGATTCCTCCGAAAAAGTAGATAAAAATAGTTATTTTCTTAACTGAAATATTGAATGAAAAAGTGCATCTAAACGTGCTAAATTTGTTTCTTTATCTGGCATTGATGTGCACCAATTTTTGTTTGTTTTGCTTTTTTCTGTCTTAAAATTCATTAATAAGAGTTCTTCAATTAATTTTTAACATTAATTAAGTCGTTAAATAATTATATTTTTGCCATTCTGGAACTTTTCGAGTGCATTAAAATTATATAAAACCGTCATTAAGTCTGTGCTGATATTTAAATTGGTCTTTTTAGTGTTGCTACTATAGAAAATTCGAAAACCGTAAAATTTTCACGAAGTAAGATAACAAAGATAAGTGCTGTAGTTAATTTTCTTTTCTTTTTTTTTACGTTGTTGATACCAGTAACATAACTATTGTTATATACACTACCCTTTATTTTAGTTGCATTTAGCATAAATTTGAATAATTTAATAAATTAAATTATCATTTTATGAAGTATGCTAATGTTTCGAATTACCGTTTTCATAAATTTGATATGGATATTTTCTTAATTTACCATGATATACATGTTTATATTAAAGTGTACCGCACATTATCTATTTATAAAGTTTGCGAACGTTTTAAATATTCTCCACAAAAAAAAATTTTTTTTTATCTTAAAAATAGCAATTAAAAAGAGTTAAATGGTTAAATTAATTAATTATTTTGCTTATCTGATGCTCTAATTTATAATATCTTTGCATTGTTTGCTTTAAAAATTTTTTTTTTTTTTTTGCTCTCGCTAGTGATAGATCGCTTTCTGTAAGCATTATACAAACAAGATTATGTTATTAAGAGGTAAGAGTATAAATGATCTTATCAATTATAGACTAAATTCCCCTAACATAGCTCATAGACGTTCAAAGGGAATAAAGAACTCTAACAGGAAATAATGATAATATGTACTATGCCTATTGGCAATAGAATCTAAACTTAGATTAATTTAAATCAGGATTAAACGAGTTTCTAAAACAGTGAGGGGGGAATATTCGAAAACCACTTAATGCAATTATTAAGTTTAAATAATTACGCAAAATTTTCCCCTCATTTTTTTCGTACGTATCGCTTTGCATACGTTTGTAATTTTGAATATAAAGTGGCGTTGTTATGTCCGGAACTGGACAGGTCGCTGTGCATGGTGTAGGCTGGATCGACCCTCCTCCACCTGAGGCTGATCCGAAGAGAGCACGACCTCCCAACGTCCTTGAAACACAGTTAATGCCATTCTAACATATTGTAATGCGCTCAACAAAAACCCTAATAATTTAAAAAGACATTGAGAATTTCCTCGAGTTTTACTCCGAAAATTACGTTTTTTTTTTCCGGTTAAAATTGCAATATTTTGTTTATTTTTATTTATTTTCTGTCAGATTTAAAGATAAATTCTACTCTTTCGATATTAAAGCATTTTTTTTCGTTTTAATATTAGAATTGCGAAAAAAAATAAATATGAGAAATTCTTTTAAAAGAAAGCGGAAATCGGATAAAGATCAATATTTCTCGACCCAGTTATTCGCGCAATCTTCGATGATTCAAGCATGAAGATTTATTATAAACACGTGAGTTTAATTTGTCACGATATAATGTGTCACGTTTCTTTTACTTAACGAAATAGCCTAATCTATTTGATATTCGGTTCTTCTCATCGTTTTCCTCCCTTTCCTTTATCTAAATGAACAGATTTTAATCAAAATTAAGTCCGAAAACGTAGTTTTCACGTTTTAAACATTTATCGCATTTTTAGAATAAACCTAATTTAATGATTTCGTGGTATATCTAGATTATATAAGAATTTAAATGATATCAATACGAAGATGCCCTAGTAAATTATCTCGATAATAATAACAAAATCATTTACATAATTCGACTTTTTTATCAGTAAAATTTTGAAAATTGATAAGGGATCCTTATTTTTGATAAGTTCTTATTTGACGACAGCATCGGAAGTCACTATTAAGTCTATGGAATCATACAGTAATCTTATTACTATAGGATTACTATATTCTTCCATAGAGTCAATAAAGATCATCAATCCCATAGACAACATCGGAAGTCAGTATTAAGTATGTGTAATCCCATAGTAATCCTATTACTACAGTTTTACTATACTCTCCCATAGAGTCAATAAAGATCATCCATCCCATAGACAGCATTGGAAGTCAGTATTAAGTCTATGAGATCCTACAGTAATCTTCTTACTACAGTTTTACTAAACTCTCCCATAGACTCAACACTGACTTCCTAGCTGTCTATGGAATGGATGATGACTATTGAGTCTGTGGAAGAGTACATTAATCCTATAGTAAGAAGATTACTGTAAGATCTTATTACTATAGGATATATATCATCAATTCCATAGACAACATTAAGTCAATATTAAGTCGATGGGATCCTATAGTAATCTTATTGCTTAGTTTTACTATACTCTCCCATAGACTCAATGCTGTCTATGGGATCGATGATCTTTATTGAGTCTATGGGAGAGTACTAGTAATCCTATAATAATAAGATCCCATACACTTAATATTGACTTCCGATGCTGTCGTCAAATGCCAAAGAAGGAAGGAATAAAAATTTGATAAATGGTCATTCCTCTTTCCTTCTGTTTAAAAATGTAGGCATGAATCTATCTTTAGATCAGTTTAAAATATAATTTTTTTTTTTTTTACTGACACTAGAGTTACGAAGATCTAAATTTATAATGCCAATCATTAAAATAAATAAATATTTATCTTATTATGATGAGTTTAAATCGTGTAGAACTTAATGTCGAAATCTATGTTATTCAAACGTTTTTCTTTATGCGAGATCCGAATCTTGTTACTTAATTACCTAAATAACCATTCTAAATTTAAAGGTAACACACAGATAAAAGTAAAAATAGGTAGTCTAAAATATTTTTCTTTCTTTGCTTTTTTAGAGCTTTAAATTTATAATACAGATCGAATTATTCGGAAGAATGTTCTAATTAAAGTCGGAAAAATCAAGCTGGACTAGATATAAAAAATAGAGAAAAAGTTTTCGGGATAACTATTATAGTGAAAAATAACTACCACTTTCTGAAATTATAGAGTATAAAACAGTTTATCTGCTTTTATGTAGCAAAACCACTATAATTTTCGTCAGAGTTCAATGAAACTTTGATGTATTTTTAAGTTTGTTCGGGTATATCTTTAATTACGAATAAATCCCAATCGAAAACCTTTACTTAAAAAAAATCGTTTTCTTTGTAAGTTTATTTAAAAGTTTGTGCGATAAGTTTATGAAATATTACAGAATTATAGATTTTTTTTTTTTTTTTTTGTATTTTTTTTTTTTTTTTTTTTTTTTTTTTTTTTTTTTTTTTTTTTTATAAAGATCAATCACTTCTAGGCATATTCTAGTTATAGATCTACCAATTTTAGAAAGCAAAACTTTTCTTCTGTAACGAGAATGCATGACGCACTCGTTAAGATGCCTCCAGGCATCATTGATCGTTACTATTTTGCGAGTCGTGCTTCAGGTACTAAACAGGTATCTCTACTGGAACAATAGTAGCTTAACCGTTAGTACTCAACAAATACTTTAGTGTTGACGTCACAGCTTATCATCTTTATTTTTTGAATGACGTAACTATTTCCTGTTTTAAAGTTATCTACTTTCTTAAAAGATGCTTCTGTAACAAAACAAGAAAAAAAAAGTTCAAATCCTCGTAAACAAGTAATGCTAACAGATAAGCAAAACGTCTTGTTGTTGCGTGAGTTACTTTTCGAAATTTGCAGTCGATAGATGGACACTTTGCTTACTCATCGTATTTTTTTCTTCTTCTTCTACCACATTTTGACTAACAGAAATTCCTGTAGCATGCATAATTTTGTTACCAAAATACGGATTTTTTTTTTTTTTGGTGACAATCAAGATGTGACAACATGACGCATTTTGGCTGATTTATATGCGTAATTTGGATTATTTAATCTATAATATATATAGAAATTTAAGGAGTAAAAGTGCCTTTTTAACCTAATTGATTTTTGGCAAATTCTTTAACTGCCCAAACAAAATTTATCAGAAGTTATGAACTCGCTATAAGTGTATACTGCACTTAAAATTATTAAGCGTATAAATTTTAATACAGGAAAAAACAATTAATTTTTTATACTCTTGTTACATTCATTAACTTTAATTAGAGTAAATTATAAACTGCAGAATTTAAGTAGAAGAATGCAGAAATGTTGCTATACCGCCTATGCTAAACAGTTTTAAATTATTCTAAATAACATAAATGCATATTTAATTATTTTTTAATGGTTGTCATATTATAAAAATGTCAAATAATATAAAAACTTTCTGATATCTGTCTTGGGCCGAGACATTTTGGGCTAAAAACGCTTTTTTAGCCCAAAATTAATTGGAGTAGAAAGCCATTTTTACTCCTTAAATATCTATATATTCTCTAACGTTTTTATATAAAAATGGCAAAAAATTATATAAATTTTGCTATCATGTTTATATAGATTTGTAAGAATATTAATAATTATTATATATTTAAGAAAAAAAAAAAAACCACAATATTCATGATTAACCAAATGAAAATAATCAGTTTAATTATCCGAGCAAGTTGTGAATGGTCTGATTAAAAATATCAATTATCTGAATGCTTTCGCGCTTTTTATTTCGATTATATTCATTAAATCGATGTTTCCTGTCAAAAGCGAATTTAATAAATAAATAAATAAATAAAAAAATTCCGGATTAGTAATTTAATGCACATTTAAATTGCTTACAGAAGTATAAACGATTATGTTTGCACGCAATTTTCTTTAATTTCGAGCAGATTATTTTCTATAATTTGTGTGCAATTACGTTGTTCGCATTTAAAAGCAGTTGAAAAAAATAATAATAATAATAATAAAAGAAGATAAAAGAGTACGTTCGACATTTGTTTAAAGGGTTGTAAAACTAACGATCAAACCATATTAAATATATGGAGCGCAACTAACGAATGTTTTCCACTTTGTTGATTTTTTTAACGCGAAATCTTGAGAGTACACACAAATTGTGGAGGAATAATGGTTACTAATCCTTATTAGTACTTTTGCTACTTCATAGCCTATATAATAATAACATTGATAAGGACTTTGACTTTCTAATCAACCATGCATAAATCGGTTCCTCGAATTTTTCTTGCTAGTATAACAGAACAATAACGTAATTTTGTTGCGTGTAATTACCGATTTTATACATTAAACAAAATTATTTACTGACTAAAAACATCGATTCGATAACGAAAAAAAAAATTTTTTTTGATAGGATCTACGTATAGTCCTAGTTCACATAAAATTGCTTAGGAACATAAATGTATAACCTAAATAAATTTCGAGTACATTCAGATAACTTTAAATTGCTAAAGTAAATCAGTTAAATTTTTTTATTTATTATTATTATAAGTTGATTTTTCGTAAGTGAATGACCGATTTTTAAACATTTAAAGAATGCGTATCGTTGTGAATTATAGGAGTGGAGTTACATTAAGTATAGTTACACCTGCATGGGCAATAAAATGGGTCAGTTTTTTTTTTCTTTCTGATATTTCTTCTTCTTTAAGAGCGTGAGAGTCAACTGACCGATCAAACAATCGTCCTACATTCGATAGAAATGATAAAGAGTCATGTCCAATTCAAACGCGAGGTAGGTTGTCATTTGCACACTGTAATAGGCCCATGCAATGCAACAAACGATAACAAATTACCTTAAGAAAAAAAAACTCGATTGAATATGGATCACTTATTTAAATGGCTATTTTGTCATAATCTCTGCAGCTATGAAAACAATAAAGAAGTAATTTCTGAAGAAATCGTGCACTTGCAGGTTTTAGATAGCTGTATTTTTCAATCAACCGTTATAGATCTATGTAACAGGTTACATGAATCTATTATTATCGACTTTAGATTGATACTACTGTTATTTTATTAAGTATACGGTGATACTTAAATAAGAAGTGTCAAGAACAGTATGTATGAGCAGTGGCATACACAGGATCTTTGATATCCGGTGAGACATTTCTTTGGCCCCTCTCTCCTCCAACAAAAACACTGTTTCAACTTTCAACACACATTTTCTTAAATACTTTTCAAGAAATGAAAATTATACAAATATGTGGTGAATAGTAATGATATTTTATGCTCTTGGCCCCCTTCAGCTTGGTGCCTGAGCTCCTCTCTTCACCCTCTGTGTATAAGAAGATATAAGTAGCATCTTATAATAGTCTATCTTGCGTGAGTGTTTTAAAAATCTAACATTTTTCCTGGTTACCTTCTACTTTTTAAACTCTCTGTTTGCGTGTCGTATCGCTTTCACTCTTAGTTGGTTTCCTTTTTTTCACTTTAATAATTTCTTAAAACATTCTCTTCAACTCTTTCTTTTGTTGTTATTCTTATTATTATTTTTTCGAACAATTTAAATAATAAAATTTATAAAGAATCATCAATTTTGCTAGCAAAAAATCCGAAAGAAAAATTGAATTTAAAAGTTAAATAAATAAATAAATAAATGTATTAGCCGGTTATGGTACGAATGCCGTTTAAGTGATGATAATTAACGAGACGGTACATTTAAAGAAAAATTTTGAATGGGCGAATCTATGTATGGGCATATATCAGTTGAACAAGCTGCAATGAAAGTAAACAGGTTTTTCGTGTTGGCGTTCTCTAAAAATACAAGAAAAGACCTTTCGGAATGGAACATCTAATAACACGATCCTAATTACATAGGCATGGCGCACCTCTAATATAAAAGAGTTTGCTCGATTTTGACATCTTGTCATTGATAACTTCATACGAATATGGAGTAATCCCATTTTATCATTTCAGATTGTCTTTAATGATATAACTATACATATATATCTATTATACAATATGTATATATTTAACAACTAATTTATATGTTAATTAGTAAATGATTACATCTTATTGCAAGAAAATAAATTACAAATGTATATATATATTGTATTATAATAACATGTTTTGATCTCTCTCTTTAGTGAAGTCCATGTCATTCTTCTCCATCTGTCTCTGTCCTCACCTTACTCTTCAGCACTGCATATCCTATTGCTCCCACATTTTTGCAGGCTTTGGTTATATAGGAGTTGAGAAGTCTTCCTCTACTTTTGCTCCCCCCTGAAATTCTTCCTTCGAAGATCCTCACTATATAGGGTTATCATGTCTATGTCCCAACCAGTTTTCTTACTATCTTAAGAGTTTTCCTTTCTTCTATCACCATTCTTAAGATAGCTTCATTACTCTTTTTCTCTGTCGTGTCTTGTTCGCTTTTTCGGAATTCTTCCTTCGAAGATCCTCAATATATAGAGTTATCATGTCTATGTCCCAACCAGTTTTCTTACCATCTTAAGAGTTTTCCTTTCTTCTCTCACCATTCTTAAGATAGCTTCATTACTCTTTTTCTCTGTCGTGTCTTGTTCGCTTTTTTCATGTTTTGATACCATGTGAAAATTTAACTTAAAACCGAATTAAATGTGGAATAACATCAGCAACAACTCAAGAAAATTAACTCATCTGCTTTTACTTCCTTGATTTTGTTTACAGTCTGTTTCCACGTATATCTCGTAGTTTATCGCACTAAGAAGATAAAAATTTTTATTTTTATTTTTTTCAAATAATTATTTATTAATTTAATTATGTAAAAATCCCGTATATTGTTATTTAAATTATAGTTTATTATCAACATTCTTAAAGCTGTACATTAATTTAAAAAATGATGAGACTGATAGTTCGGTTTATAAATTTTTTCACATTCTTGCAAATCGCTAATAACTAATATTGTGTAATGCAATATCATTATAATCACGTTCTGTAATTACAATTAATTTTTGAATTACAATGCATGCTTAAGAATTGCACGAATGTCGAATTAATCTAACAAAGTTGACGAAATCAGTGAAGAGTATAAATTTGCAAGCACTCATTTAGTGTCGTTAATTATGATAATTAAAAATTAATAACTTTTACAATATTTTGAAGTAATATTCAAACATTTTATTAATTTTTCTTAACAAAAACTTGTCAGAATTGGCTCCAATGAAGCAACGATGTTAAATGATCATCGTTACTTAGAAATTACTCTTTTTTTTTGTTGGTTAAATTTATTAATACATGGATTATTTAATGCTTAATTTAGTTTAAGGTAGATTAAGCTTTGAATAAAATTTGCTTATGTAATTTTATTGATAAAAATTACACGATTTTTATCGCAACACACAATCATTCAGGTTAAAAATAAATATATTAATGATTTTTGACTATAGAAAAATCTGTGCGCGCGTAATATCATGCTGTTTCTTTGCACATTATTGCAAAGAAACAGTATGCAATAATGTGCAAAGAAACAGCACATTATTGCATGCTGTTTTTAGTATCTTTTTCCGATTCGGTAACTGCTTAATAGTTTTTCACCAAAGCGATGCTTGTGGTAAGAATATTTAATTATCTATCTACTCCTACAAATCGCGTAAAAAACTGTCACCAGTTAAATCAAACTTTTTTTTTTTTTTTTTTCAAGAAATCGCGTAAAAAACTGTCACCAGTTAAATCAAACTTTTTTTTTTTTTTTTCAAGTAGAAGAAAGCATTTTAATTCTTTCCGATTAGTCACGATTTCGTAAACTTTAAAATAAATTTATTGTAACAGTAAAGATAATTATTATAACTTCGCGTTAATTGCATCACGTTGATATTGTTGTACTCGGTATAAATTATATTTAAAATAATTATTTTTATAATTTAATATTCGCTTTAATCATCTTTAATTATTATTATTGTAATTAAAAAAAATTTAAGCTCTTAATCATGATTAATTTTATAAAAATGTTTGTTTGTTTACTCTGCACTTGACGACAGCATCGGAAGACAGTATTAAATGAGATCCAATAATAATCTTATTTACTATAGGATTATTATTGGATCCCATAGACTTAATACTGTACTGCCTTCTGATGTGTCAAGTATAAAGTAAACAAACAAAAAGTTTTCGTGCTGAGAACATTTAAATTTATCAAAAAAGAAAAATGATTTGCAGGAGTAGATAGCATCAGAAGGCAGTATTAAATCTATGGGATCTCATAATAATCTTATTTACCATAGGATTATTATGGGATCTCATAGACTTAATACTGCCTTCCGATGCTTTCGTCAAGTTATAATTATGTTAAACATTTGATTCTATTTTCTCATCACATTACTATTTAATTAATGCTAAAATAAAAATATTATAAAAATGTAACTTTTTCTTTTATTATAAATGGCATAAATCCAATAACAACACGTCTAGTTAACTATAAAAATATTTGTCTAATTCTTGGAATACGCAGAAGTTAAGAAACAATACTTTTAACTAATTATAGACTAAGTAGTTTAAGTTGATACACGAGATATTTTCTGCTTTAAGCAAATTACTGTAGAAGGCAATAAGTTCAGACTGATATCCTAGTCATAGTTACATTTTTTAAAGATTTCAGGAACAGTTTTCATGCCTATTTTTCAAAAAAAAAAAATACTTAAAATAAGTATGTAGTCTAACAGATCTAAATGTGCTAATAATTAAAAATTAATTTATTATATGCAGCATGATTATGTATTGATGGTTTCTTAGTAAACATAAGATGTTTTTTCAGAAATTTTGAAATTTTTAGTAATAAATATTACGAAATTTCTATAAAATATTATCTTTATGCGTATAAGAGGCCTCTTTCTGCAGATATACACCATATAAGTTATATTGCATCATATCAAAACGTTCTAAAATTAGAGGAAAAATAAATATATACCAATTGCTTTCTACTCGATTTTATCGAATCGATTATAATATAATTTTACTCTCTATTAAAAATATTATAAATTTTTTTTTTTGGGAGGGCAAATTTTGTTTGTATTCTTATGTAAAAGTGTGACATTCAGTAAACAGTTTCTACGTATGTTAAAATGGCAAATCACGTTTCTTCTTACCTGCTTCCTTATCGAGAATCCATCACTGTCTTAGAATTTTAAAGTTGCAGTGTAGATCTCCCCACGGTCTTTCGAAACTCGGACGTTGTAATTCATGATTAACTGACAGTTTAAGGGAGTAAATACATTCTTTTCTTTCTAGAAGAAAAACAAAAATCGGATGTTACCAGTCGAAAGAAGTTCAAAAAAATTTAAGCTACACAGTATTCATTTTCCCATAAAAACGGAAAGAAAATATTAAAAAAAAAAAAAATTCCAGGTAAATTTATGCGATTTGTTAATATTAAAATTATTATTTTATTTTTATTATGAGTTCGAATTATTTAAAGTAAATTGATTTACATTTTAGGAAAAAATTTATCCTTTTTACAAATATTAATTTTCATTATGTACTGTATATATGTATACTTAAATTATTTTTAGAATTTTAAGATATTTTTTTAAAAATTTAAAACTGGTTTCTGCATCTCTAAATTGTGTAAAAATCGTAAAATATACATATTCAGGCACGTCGAGGCATGTCGAATTTCGTTCTCTAATTGTTTTCGGCCATTTATAATTAAAACAGCAAGGCGAAAAATGTGTTAAGAAACAATTAACAATGCTTAAATGGTATCAAGGCATAACGGAAATACTTTCTAAATAAGTTAAATACGTATTTTTTACGTGCAAAACACATATTTTTTGAGGTTAAGTAATCACAATTTACGTAGATCCATTATCTTTCTCACAATTTCGAAGTGCTGTTTGAGGGTCTTTAAGTAATAGGTACAATTTTCTATCTCTTTTTCTCTTTTTTTTTTCCCATATTATAATTTGCTATTTTTCTTATAGGTCTACAGTTAACTTGTTTAACCTGAAATTTATTTATGTCAAAAATTTTTAATAGAAATGCTTACTTAAAAAAAAAAGAAAGAAAAAATGTCGAGCAGAATCTATTTTTAACGCGTAGAAATTTAATCAGCTGTTTGTTATTTATTTATAATATGCCGGCATCGTATTTTATGCTAACAAATTTTAATTTTAATTAGTAATTTTTCCATAACTAAATCGTAATTTCATACTAGAATAATTATTTGCTACACTAAATTAAGCATTTCTGCACGATAACTTTTGCTTATTTTGCCGCGCTCGAGTGAAAAAAATAAAATTAATTTTAATGCCGTTTTATTAATGTATTTTTATTATAAATATTATAAAAAAAAAAATATTTTCACGTTAATCTGTTCTGAAATATTTAAATCATCAATAAAAATTGATTGGGTAAAGTCGCGAAAAATCTCGTTTCTCGCGCCTTTACCAAACTCTCTGCATTAAGTTAAACTCTTTAACTTAATACAGTAGTACTTAAATAATTATTTACACAATTAAGATATAATTGATGGTTATTGTTGAGGAAACCAGTAATCTTTTAATTAATTCTCTTTAAAATAATCTAACCACTTAAAAGTTATCACCATTAAAGTTATAAATTTGGATGATTTAAAACTTGGAATTCCAACTCATTTTGCATAGAGTGTTTACAGAGATTATGTACAGGACTCTAACTTTATTAATTTATTTTTAACGAGGTGATAAATAAGCCCTTTTCCCATAGGATGGGCAAGTCAATCAAGTAATAATCGTAATTAAGAAAATCGTATTGAGTTTCTGAGTACATTTCCTGGGCTTAATGAAGCAAAGATAGCAAAGATTCCCCTTTAACCCGTTTAACCCCTTAAGTTATACTTTCAACAATGTGGAATTATAGTACCTATCATTAACATGGAGTGCTTTATTATTTAGTGAAGGTGTAGCACTTAGAAAAGGAATCATTGAAGTAACAAATCCTGATCTACTAGACTGAAAGACAAGCAACAACAACAGCTGCATGTGTTTATCATAACACATTATCAGAATAAAAAGAAATGAGAACATAAAACATAATCAGATAATTCCTGAACCAATGCAGAAACATCTTAATAATAATAAATTGAATATAAATGGTTATTTTATTGGTAGCTTATCGAGAGGAAATCTGCAATAACGATCATTTTGATTGGTGACTGTGCTCTGGGATAAATTTATTCCGTAGACGATCTAAACCCGGTTTTCCGGTATTCCATATTTAAAACAGACGTATAAAAGCAGTCGACAATTATTAGTTACGTATTAATAAACTAAATATTTGTAACATAACCACTTCGAACGATTCTGTTCGTAATTAAAGTTGACATTCTTTTCTTAGATGGCCACCTGCAATGCATCCCCCGTATGGATCTCTCTATATTACAACTTAATAAAAGCAGTCTGTAGTTAATGAGACCGGTTTGTCTGATCTAATATGATATCGTTATCATCTGCTGACCTTTAGCTACTGTGCAATATAAATTCACTTTTTTTTTATAAGCCCACTTTGTCTTTATGTCTTAGGATGATCTGTGCATGTCGTTGCCACCAATTGGCATGAGTACGTCCTCAACTGCAGATAAAAGGCTATAATTAAAACTTCATTAAGCCTAGATATACTCTAATAACTTTTAATAATTTATAGTTTACAAATAAAGAAAACTAGAAGCGAATTAATTAGATTCTCTTTAGTAATCATAAATTAAAAATATGATTTATGTACAGAATTATCGTTTTTTTTTTTTTTGTAGATTTAAAAACGGAAAAAAATGATTAATTTATGCATCACTCGACTGATTTCTATTAAGTAGACAAATTTAATGAATAATTAATTCGAAAATTTGATTACAATTGAAAAAAATGTCGTTTTAAATCCAATCTAGACATTTTAAACTCGCCTTATAAGTGTAAGAAGTTCACGAATGTGCAGCATAATTTATTCAAAAAAAAAGTTTGTCGGTAAAGTTTATCAAATTATTCACATAAATTAAATGAAAAATACCTTACTAATTTATATTAAATTTAAACAATTCTTATTAATGTTAAAATCAAAAATTCGTGTTTGTTTATCGTCACCATCATCGTCTTTCTGGAGATTTAAAAGTGAAAGGTGACTAATAATTATAATAATTTGTGGTATTATTTTCTTTTTATTTTCACTTATTTTTTTGTTATTTTATCAGTATATCGTGTCCATTTTTTGGGAAGATATGACATTGGGACAATACCCTCTTTAGTCAGTGAACCAGATAACCTATTTTGGCAGGAAACTTTCGAAGAACTGTTCGAAACTTTATAAAAATAAATATTTTTTACAAGGTTTTATGAATAATTTCGTACCTTAATGCTATATATATATGTTGCTAGACTAGTCGTATATCTTATCTAATGTATTCCCAGTGACCTGTTTGAATTTTCTTCTCTGATAAATGCTATCTTCTCATTGAACACATAGTAGATGGTATGGTATGTTAGAGATATACTTTCTGCATAGATATCGTAGTCTATACAGTAATATAATGCTAATCGAATCAATATTCTTCTTATATAGCACTTATTTTTTCCCCTTTCTTATCATGCAATAACAATCGTTATGTGCACGAACTTCAATTTATTATTCATTATTTATGAAGTTGCTTTATATAAGTTATTATTGCGAGTTATACTTTTGAATGCTAATTCAGAAACAGTCAGAGAAACTTTATTAATGAATATATACTATTGGAAGAGAGTACATTCGTTACTTTTTTTTATTTTTTAAATCATGATATAACCAGTCTTCTTGGGTGGAGCCGTAAATAATCATCAAAGTTGTCAACTCAACCGGATATTATATAAAAATGATTTCTCTTTCTTTTTATATCGAATAAAAGTCCAAAAATGACTTTTTACATCTAATTGGACTTATAATTACTGATAATTAAATTTATTTATTAAAAAAAAGCGTTAGTCGAGTGTGGGAATATTTATTTTATTTTATTTTTAGTCGGTAAGCATACCTTTCTTTCTCTTAAAAAAAGCGTGAATATTTAAAAAGATAAATCGGAAACGTAGAAGTTAGAAAGGATGGATGGATGGATAATTTGGAATAAATTCCAAATTATCCATCCATCCATCCTTTCCAAACTATGTTTAGTTTCGTTGACGTTTGTGGATGTATCCTTTCCAAACTGTGTTTAGTTTCGTTGACGTTTGTGAATCTATCCTTTCCAAACTATGTTTAGTTTCGTTGACGTTTGTGGATCCATCCTTTCCAAACTGTGTTTGGTTTCGCTGAAGTTTGTGGATCCATATTTTCCAAACTGTGTTTACTTTCGTTGAAGTTTGTGGATCCATATTTTCCAAACTGTGTTTAGTTTCGTTGAAGTTTGTTGATCCATATTTTCCAAACTGTGTTTAGTTTCGTTGAAGTTTGTGGATCCATCCTTTCCAAACTGTGTTTAGTTTCGTTGACGTTTGTGGATCCATCCTTTCCAAACTGTGTTTAGTTTCGTTGACGTTTGTGGATCCATATTTTCCAAACTGTGTTTAGTTTCGTTGACGTTTGTGGATCTATCCTTTCCAAACTATGTTTAGTTTCGTTGACGTTTGTGGATCCATCCTTTCCAAACTATGTTTAGTTTTGTTGACGTTTGTGGATCCATATTTTCCAAACTGTGTTTAGTTTCGTTGAAGTTTGTTGATCCATATTTTCCAAACTGTGTTTACTTTCGTTGAAGTTTGTTGATCCATATTTTCCAAACTGTTTACTTTCGTTGAAGTTTGTGGATCCATATTTTCCAAACTGTGTTTAGTTTCGTTGAAGTTTGTTGATCCATATTTTCCAAACTGTGTTTAGTTTCGTTGAAGTTTGTGGATCCATCCTTTCCAAACTGTGTTTAGTTTCGTTGACGTTTGTGGATCCATATTTTCCAAACTGTGTTTAGTTTCGTTGACATTTGTGGTTGATCCACAAACGTCAACGAAACTAAACATAGTTTGGAAGAGAAATTCACTAAACTAAGGTCATAAATCTTGTCTACAAAATTGCATATAATGGTTTTTCGATTAAGTGGAGTCACTTTTAATTCTACAGAAAAAAATTAATTCGCATTCTAAATACGTATTTATGCAAATTTTGCAACACTGATATATATATATATATCAGTGTTGCACAAAATGCCTATGTGCATTTTAAAATAATTAACTCTTATTATAAAAAAGAAATAAAAATTTAATTTCTCTTTAGAATGCCGGGAGCTTTATCATATAATGAAATATTTATAAATTTCCTTGAAGCCAGTTTCAGAATTTTGATTGAGACGATTAAAAGAGTTTTTTTTTTTTTTTTTTTTCCTTGAAGCCAGTTTCAGAATTTTGATTGAGACGATTAAAAGATTTTTTTTTTTTTTTTGCTTTTTAAATCGAAGGATGCCACAAGGTATTCCTCCATTTTTAAAAGGCGTCAAGAGGAAATCAACTCTTTTTAATATTATGAAAGAAACCGGACGACATTGATAACTACCGTATTTGTCGACGTTTTAAAAAAGAGCAACAAGATAAAATACTTCGGGTCATTCATTAAAAATCTGCATTTTTATGAAGCGAAATATTTATAGCTGTAGTATTTTTGAAAGAGATATTAAAATTTGCAAAACGTTTACATTGTTGGTGAATATGATACTGTTTATATACAGCTGTGTTATAAATATTCCACTAAGAGTTATATTCTTTAACTCTTTGAATACTTTTACATTTCCTGAATAAATTTATAAAACTTAAAAAGTATTTAAAAGCATAAATAACTCTTAATACTTTTAAATACTTTTAGAAAAATTGAACTTGTGTATTCAGTTTGTTCGTCGGTCTGTTCGCAAATTATCATTCATATCATAGATTATTCATTTCTTGAAGTCTATCGGATCTTATTTTAAGATGGTAGCTGTTAAAATTTTCATACAAACACTTCTGGAAGAGATAATGGTCTATTTTCTGAAGGCATCTTCTATTCTGATATGAAAATCTATGTTATCAGAATCACTATCAATGAAATAATCTGTATGTTTAACTGTTTTCTATCAGATAATTCTACAGTTAGCTACAGGCGAGATTTTCTATAGTTAGCTACAGCAAATTTGTCTATCAAAAATGGCGGACATTCATTCAAATTTTTGAATAAGGAAGAAACTTCCGAAGTGCGAGTGTCTCCATTTATAAATGGTTGGGGATAAAGATTTAATCGATGTATCATCGAGATCTTAATTTTTGAATAAGGAAGAAACTTCCGAAATGCGAGTGTCTCCATTTATAAATGGTTGGGGATAAAGATTTAATCGATGTATCATCGAGATCATCTTTAATTATTTAATATTCTTGATGAATGTCACAAAATTCTAATTAATAATTAATTTAAAATATGGCGGAAGAATATCTGCCACTTTTAAATAGTTGAAGCTGGAGAGTTAGATGAGGCTGTCTTTAATGGCGGAATATTCATACCGAATTTTATGAGAAATCTATCAATTATAATCTATTTCAAGATAATCTGACAGTAAATCACTAGGAAAAGGAAAATAGTCCCTATTAATTAAATTTAATATTAATATTTTAATATATAAAAATGATAGGCGATTTTTTTTCATTTTCACTGTTTCTATCACTCCTGATAAATAGCCGGTAGGAGAGCATATTACCCAGCATGCTTTTCGGAATTCGTATTTGAAAGAAAACGGAGGCATTTCGTTGAAAACTTACTTATTACATTATATTTTATTACATTTAGTATTTATGGTATCAGAGATATATAATTTATGACTACTGTGGTGACCTCAACTAAAATTTATAAATAAAATTAAGAAAACAGAATTTTCAGAGATTCAGGACTGATAAAAATAATGAAAATGAAAAAAAATTGCATAATTTCGTAAAGGTAAGTCATAAATCAACAGAAATGGTTGCATTCGATTCGGAATGTAAAACCACATCTAAATTCATATTAGAATTTCGAAATTATTTATTAAAATTACTTGAAAAATTGGACTGATAGGCCCCAACTTTGGGGCCCTGTATCTCGATATTGGGGCCTCAGCAGTAAAAAATAATTATAGTTTTGGACTCAGCACTTCCAAATTAAGGAGGTGCACTATAAAGGAGGCAAATTTTCGACCCCGGAAATATGATAACCGTGCCTAAATACCGGTAGTGACGAATAAAGTTTCGTAATCAGTATTTTTCGGCGTAAGGAGTCTAACACTGTCCAATTCGTCTTCTCTTCGGCGTCGGAGCTTCAATATCAATATTAAAAGAGGCGCAAAAGATAGATTATTTGATTTTTGGAATGAAACTGTTGTTATTATTCTTATGTCTTTCTGACTTATTCAATTCTTTATCGGTTATGGTGAACTGATCCAGGGATGTGGAGCGACTCTCGGATGTCGGGAACTATATCCTGCTATCGGAACAACTACCGGACAGATCCTTTCTATCTCGGATTTACGGAGCAACTCCACGAACATTCCTTTTTCACCCTGTTCATTCCCCAGATCACCTCTGACCTTTCGGTTTCACCTTTCCTTTCCCGGGGAAAGATTACGTCACATGTCTTCTCTCCTTTTGTTTTTCTGCTGTGTCTTGTGAGACACAGCAGATTGTCTTTATTTGATTCTTTATTTGACTATATATCTTCCGTTGTGTATTATTCTTTCTCTATGTTGTGGAGACAGAGTTCGCCGATCCGGGTAAAACGATATGTTTATCGTCAGCTTTACTCTGAAGATATCATTTCGTTCAAATTCCTTTCATAAATTACGATGAGGTGGAGAATGATACCCTACAGTCGACCCAAAGTTGTATCTGTTATTCGCAAATATCGCCAGTATATATATCATTAGAAAAATGACAAGAAATATTAAAAAGTAGATTTCAAAATGGTGCATATTATAATATTTCTGCCCAGTAGACGTGCTAAATATAATAGTTTTCGCTCATGAAGACATTCGTACAAAATATTACTTTATAAAGGAATAGACATTTCAGGATCTTTATAACTGAACTCTGTAGTCAGTCCTAGATATCATGAACTTTATTTCATTATTGTAATAAGAAAAACCTTCATGATAGCAAGATGATCATATAGAACTATGAGGGCTAAATTTCGGCTCTTTGGTACCTTCAGTGTGGCCACATACCACGAAAGTCACTAGTTAATATTGAGCAAATACCTACTTAATTTAAAATATATATATATATATATTTAGCCTATAGTTTGTTGTTTTGGATAATAAAATATCGAAATATAAATTACTGACTTGTGAGATATTTTTAAATATATATTAAAAAAATATATATTTTATAATCACGTGGCAAAATTTAACGAAATGTTATCATCATTATAGTCCAACAGACAATGTTGTTATTTACAAATCGCTTATGAATACAGTGTTACCTTTGGTGATTCGGCTGTCAGGCTATCTTGAAATAGACTATAGTTCAAAAATTATTAATGAGAATATTCAAAAAAAGGATACATAGTAAGACTGGTGGTGTTATAGATTACAACTTGAAAAATAGGCTAAAAATCAAATATACAGGTAACTCTTGATTTACACCTAGACTAATTTCCGCTATATTAGTTGGTCTTGAGGTAAAATTATAGGTAAATTTCTAGAAGTTTCCACTCACTTCTCATTGGCAGAGAGATATTTGAGTGTGTCTTCTTCTGCCAATACACCTAGACTAATTTCCGCTACATTAGTTGGTCTTGAGGTAAAATTATAGGTAAATTTCTGGAAGTTTCCACTCACTTCTCATTGGCAGAGAGATATTTGAGTGTGTCTTCTTCTGCCAATGAGAAGTGAGTGGAATTTTCCAGAAACTTATTTATAATTTTATCTCAAATTTCGAAATTTTTTTCTTTTTACTATCTTCTTTTATAGAAGCTACATGTATACCATGCTTTACAAAATCTATAAAGGTATAAATTTCATAATTTTGAACGTACCTACGTAATTTAAGACTTCGTAAATCGAGAGTTACCTGTATTTTGAAAACTTTATCATTTTTGAAAATATTAATTCGCCCAATAATGATATAAAACGATTTTATAAAAATGAATTCACGTATGCAAATATTTATTTACTTATTTATTTTTGTTTATTGTAAGTCCTAACAGAATATTGTATTTACACTTTATGATGATATTCCTTATTAGTAAATTATACATAATTTTGAAGTTTTGGCAAGTTTCGTTATAACATAGCAACTGTTCGAAATTTTAAAAAGTTATTATTATTAAAATTATCTTCGCACATAGATGAACCATAAAGTTATTCACAATAATAAAAGTTACTTTTATATTTTTTTTTTATGTTGTTATTTCTTTTCATTCGCATAGACTATATTGCATTATTTTGGAATGAATATAGTCCATACCAGTATAGTTCATAACCAGGGTCTATGGTGTTTGTAACAAAGCCTATGGATCCTGGTTATAGTTCATAACCAGGATCCATAGACTCCTAGTTAAGAACCACTGCTTTAAATGTATAATATAAGTTTAAAGCACCTCTGGTTAAGATGATTTCAGGGGATTGATGAGCGTGGATGAGAAAAAAATCAACTCATTATCTTTACTTTCACTGCCTCTCTAATTAAATATAGCATTTCCTTCTCTCATAAATGTTGTGCAATAAATTACAGTAGTATTAGTTATATCTGTGATCAGCAAGTCTTCACACTCACATGTCTTTAATGAAGTTTCCTATGTATTAAATGTACTTTTTTATCATTCAATATGCTAAGAGAGAATAACATATATTAATATATTCATGTTTTTTATTTTATTAATTAAACTGGACTCCTTTGTATTTTTATTTTGTGTATTTAAAAATATTATTCTGAGAATGGGTCCTGTTTCATCTAACAGGCAAAATTTCTTTCATTTCCTTCTATGTTTTCAGCACATCTTTCTTGCTTTCCTAGTCATTTTTATTATTTTCTCTTCTTCATTTATCGTTCCTCCTGCTTTCATATATTATTACTGCATTAAGTTATCCTTACAAGCAACATTAATTAGATTATTGGATAAGTAAGATTTCCTTGCTGTCTAAAATAAAATCTTCATATAGAGATAAGAATATTATCATTAACAAATTATATATAAAGATCTAAATATGTTTAATTTTCATATAAAAAATAATTTATATGAGTTTTATGAAGTTCGAAAAATATTGCTCTTTTAATTAGAGAAGAACTTGAATAAATCAAATTGTTTGTTGGATCAAACAGCTTGATTTATTCCAGTTCTTCTTTAATGTATCCCGATCATTAAACTGTGACCATAAAAAGAATTTTCATTATTTTAAATAGGATAAAAATCCGTTTTACAGTAATTAGTAACAGATCCATCAATTATGTTCGAAGCAGTTTAAGCTTATTACATGATTACAGAAAGAAAATTAATTAATTTAATAAATTATATTTATTACAGAACCATGTAAGATGTGGAAAAAACAAGTCAAGTGTCTAAGAATAAGTATGTTTGCTATATATAATTTAGAAGCGACTACATGGTTAGAGATTTAAGACGAAAATAAAACAATAATGTTATCCAAGTAGTCGCTTCTAAATTACAGCATAGCAAACATCCCATTTTTTCTGTACTTGACTCATATTTTTTTGCAAAGCGGATGTTTTTAGTAGAATTTCTCTCTTTTTTTAAGTGAAAACAGTTTCTGTGAGAAGAATCTACGACAGTGTGCTAACACAACATCATTAAATTGTTTTATTATTATTATTTTTAATCCGGTTGTGCCATAATTCTTAGAAAATCTTAAATTTTAACATAAGAAACACTTATTTTAGTTGAAATCATCAGAACAATGCGATCTGCAAAAGTGTTTAGAGAATGAGAAAAGAGAGCAAAATGTTCTAGGTTTTTCATTAATTAGGCATTTTATATTCTATCGAATATTTATCCAGAATAAAATTTACTGGAACCAAAGAGAAATATTATAGTTACAACAAATAACCATAATAATTCTACTTGACGACAGCATCGGAAGGCAGTATTGGGACTATGGAAGAGACCCAATACTGCCTTCCCCATAGACTTAATACTGACTTCCGATGCTGTCGTTTATCGTAATATGAGAAATCGGTGATGTAAATACCTTGATTCTTGTTATTTCTATAAGAAAGAGTTGTATCTTAATGTCGTGGATGAGGATTCAGAACAGTGTCATTGTATGACTCGATTACCACTTAATAACGATTTTCATATTGGTAAAATTGAAAAAAATTTCTAAATTAATATACGGTTACCAAATTGCGGATCTTTGGTACCTTCAATGTGATTCCATACCACGAAAGTCATTAATTAACATGGAGTTGTTAACTACCAACTCCACGAACCTGTTTAATTTTAAAAAATAATATATAACTTATCTACTTTGTTTATTTATTGTAAAAAGTAGTATACATCTATACGAAATAAGTGAATGTGAAATATATAATAAACAATTTTTGAAACCATTGTTAAGATTGCCTGAAAAATCTGATGCGGCTCTCATTGTCCCAGAAGGAAACTGCGGTTCTCAACTATTTGAAATTCTCCTATTTGGCTCGTAGTGACACGAAGATTTGCCACTCCCTGATATAGAATTACAATCAATTTTTTTTTTAATTTTATATCCCGAAAAATCTATTGTGGCACTCTTTGATCAAGAGAGAAATTGATTGCGACTCTCAAGTATTTGAGATTCTTCTATATGACTAGTAGACAGGAAATTTGGCCACCTCTGTAATGTATCATACATAATTTTTCTTTATATCCAAAACGTAACAAAAATATGAAGATAAAAATATTTTATATAGCATAAAATTTAATTTAATTCATCCCGTGATTTTTATTTCTAATAGTGTTTTAACGTTTTAATAGGTACATTAAAATTGTTCAAATTTCTAATTTTAGTTTGTTAAAAATTCGAAATCTGGAAAAATTGTCCAAATATTTCTTGCCTCGATCCGCTACTATAACTTAACGACAGCATCGAAAGGCAGCATTAAGTCTACAGTATCCTTATACCATAGGATTACTATACTCTCCCATAGACTCAATACTGCCTTCCGATGCTGTCGTCAGGTTAAGTAAAACTATAAAAAAAAAAAAATCGCATTAAATTCAATAATTACTTGGCATCTCACAATATAAACTCCAAACATCTTAAATTTGCAATTTTATGAACGATTACGAGCAATAATAAATTAAGGAAAAAAAAATGGAGATTAATGATGGTGATGCCGATCGACAAAAAAGTCGAAAGTAAATTTTTGATTTGCACTTCATATCGAAATGCCGAAGATATCGAGAATAATACCGAATTTTCTATATAATGACTATGTTTATGGTTTAAATATATAGAGAAATATATAATACATGTATATATGAAATATTTGTTAGCTAAATCAGTAGAATTCTTCACACTTGTTGGATGTAGAGATGATTAGTTTTTAATTTTGAATTAGAGAATAAGAAACTGAATTTATTCGTTAGTCTTCAGTAAGTTTGCTTTAACTATATCATTGCACTTCATTCTTTTTTTTTAAAGCTGTAACATTGTTATTGTCTACTTTAATTCAATGAAGCTGATATTCAGCTTGAAAAGTTCTTTCAAAATCCTTATATTCTTGTTTTTCGGACATATTAAAAATGCGTGACAACTGTTTTCTAAGAAAATAGGATTATTCTCACGAATTATCTTATCTGGTAAGTATTTATTTATAAAATTCTTTTTGTTGATGAGATGTTATTTGTACTGATAACAAGAATTTTACTATCGAACTTTTATTTTTTTGATAGAATGGTTGCATTATTTCTTTCTCCAAATGAACCTAGAAATGTAAAATTTTCTCCTTTCTGCCGAAAAATGAGGTTCGTAAGTACGTCTTGTAATAAATTCAAGAAAAATATGAGTTATTTTGTCCATTGAAATGGAATAATATGACCTCTTTTACATATTTCTTAAATTTATTTTGACGTCAGTAATCATTGAGGTCAGCACGGTCAGAACTTCAATTGTCCTCATTCTCATCCATTTACTGTACTCACTTTCTCCAGATTTTGACGCATCGGCGATTTCCTGGGACCAGCCATCCCACTCGTTTCAGTTTGTTTAATTTTCTTAGGAATCTAAGCAGAGATGTGCAGTTCAACGTCACTAATCTCTTAAATAAAACTTCATACGAACACTTTGAATTTTTATCACCTTTGATGGCGATTTTCTCACACTCTTAACTGATTTTTCTCTCGTTTATTTATTCCTTTGCTTTTAGCGATCGATTTATATTCTTGTCACGGGGTTTCATTTGAATAGCCCTATCTTAAATCAGAATCGTTCTTATAGCTTGAGCAAAGTAGAGTTAGTTATGATCTCGCTACAGAGAAGCATTTGCATGTTTGAGCCATTCCAAATTTGCATTTACGGCTCTGTTATGGTTACTGATCTGATCAGTAATTATAATAATCGACTTGACTCTCTTTCTATAGACAAAGTTTTAGTTTTTTTCTGTGAAAGTTCCGTAAATTTTCTCATATTCTCCGCATATAACATACGATAAATTTGTGCTACACGTGAAACGGATCCTTATACATAGTATACAGATATAATGCTATAATGATCTTTACTTATAAAATATTTTATCATCAAAAAATTAGTATTAAAAAGAACAGAATCTTTTCTAGACACGCACCCCTAAAGGCATGCAAGAGATTTTCAAAGGTGCACATTTTTTGCTTATCGTAATGCATGTCTATTGTATAAGGGTGCGCGCTATTATTCTTTACTGATAAATGGGATGCGTGTTATTTCTTTTTTTACTGATAAAGAGGTGCATGATACAAAGTTTAGAGACTGTTTAACTTATTATTCGAACGAAACAGCCCGGAAAAAATTGTCAAATATCTGAAATTCTTGTATTAATTACTTCAATTAACTGAATACTGTATATTGATTAAACAGAGAATAAAAATTATTAGTAACGTAACGAAATAAATCATCTATTTGTTTATGGCAGGATTTGTTTTATGTTTTTGTTCTCGGTTTTTTTTGAAACTATAACACACTGTAGTTATTTCCTCTACAAATAGTAGAACACCATTTTTTTTTACTATTGTTTCAATGAAAAAAAAAAAGGTAAAAAAGGCACATATTCAAATTTTACAACAAAATTTCCTCCAGGTGTAATTCATTCTTTTCTCTCTCTCTTTTTTTTTTTTTAAATTTCATAAATTTTCCTTGAAATTACGCGAAAAAGTGTGGGATGATATCCTGATATTGAACTTTTTCGATGATTACATCAAGAGTTTTTAAAGATATTTAAAAATTTACTTTACATAGTAGTTAAAAACAGTATAAAAAATTATATTTTTACAGTTTAATAAATATATTTACGTTTTTAATGAGATAACTCAATATTATTATTTTTTAATTTCCAGTCATCATCTTCCAGATAGTCCTCCCGATTCAGGCTCGGAGCCTCCTTTCTCTCCTCCTCATGAAGGTAATTCTTAATAATTCAATTAATTTTCTTTCGAATTTAATTTACTGTATAAAATTTTAGCGATTTAATTATTAAATTCATTTACCATCCGTGATACTGAAGTGTTATACAGGTAGAAGCGAAACGTCGCGATATAAACACAACTGATACTTCTCTAATAATAATAAGAAAACAGAAAAAATTAAAGTCATAAGAAACTAAACTTCTTCCAACATTACTGTAATTATCTGTATCCAAAAATATTCGGCATTTTTTATGTTAAACTAAGCAAGGCTATCCGTGACAGGAAAGTCTTCTTGTTGACAGGTGAATGACTGCCTTTTCAATTTTACTTCACCGTCTAGTTTAATGAGTATAAACCAGTTTACATTTTGAGCTTTTACGTATTGTGTGTATATATATACAAGGATAATTATTTCGATTTTTATCTCAGAGAATTTTTAAAATCGATTATAAAGACGAAAAATCGTTTGAGAAAAAATTTAAACATCTTAATTCTCAATTATAGTTTCTAACTACATAAAATTACTTTTTTCCCCCCTTTATACCAGTGTGAAAAACAATATAGGTAACCTATTTGCATATAAACATCTCGTTATGCTAATCTATGGTAACCTATTTTTAACAATAAAAATTTTAAATAGGAAACTTTTTATGAATATTTTATGTAGGTTTATGTAGTTCATAAACTTTATATTCGGACTTGTTTAGCATAAAATATGCATTTAATTTATTTAGATAAATATTTTTGCGGAAAATAAGAGTTTTCCTATTTAAGTAATGTAATAAACAAAATTTGTTAAGAATTATTTATTTATTTATTTAAATATTTAGATGCGATAAAATGTAAAAAACAAATTATTCGATAATTAATTATTCGTAACTATAACGCAGAAAATTATTTAAACTGGAAAATTAGATATACAAAAATGCAAATTATTCGTAACTATAACGCAGAAAATTATTTAAACTGGAAAATTAGATATACAAAAATCAAATTTCTGTAAACTGTAGAAAAGAAAAATTTCTGTGGAAAACTTCAATGTGGAAGACTCTATTTGTATGTTCGTTCAATTATTATTCTATGGAAAAAAATTGATGAGGAGCACTTGATGCGCTAGAAATATGTAAAATAAAAATAGGATGAGAGCCTGTTAAAAAACGTTTTTGCTGATCTCCAGTTGCTGAATTCATCTCTGTTTAATAAGCTTTATCTTCAACATAATATAATTCAGACACTATAACCACGGTGCCAAATTGTGGTTCGCTAGCCACATGCGGCTCTTTGGTAAACAATTTTTGAAACCATTGTTTAAGATTACCCAAAACAACTCATGCGGTTCTTAGTGATCCAAAAAGAAAACTGATTGCGGCTCTCAAGTATTTGAGATTCTCTTGTGTGGCTCGTAATGCATGAAGTTTGGCCACCTCTGCACTATAAGAAAGTGCAGAGGTCATATCTATGTTCACTCTGAAACTCATTGATCCAAAAAGAAACTGATTGCGGTCTCAAGTACACATAAGAGAATCTCTTGTGTACTTGAAATTCTTTTATGTGGCTCGTAGTAATATAAAATTTGGCCACCCCTGCACTATAAGAAAGCGCGATCAATGTTCATTTTGAAACATAAGATATCTCTAAAATTATAATATATACAATGGATAAAGTATGGTCCTTCTAGAATAGTATGATTATTATTCCTTACATTTAATCATTATTTATGAAATGAATGTTTATTTTTACAAATTACATTTTTGAAAATGTATTAAATTAAAAAGAATATAATAAAATTTAATTAAGTATCTGTTTTAATAGATCCAAAATTAATACATGGAAGGACGGGTCAATTAGAGAAGATGCAATCTCAAACAGAAAACCTTAAACATCATTACATAACGTATGGCAATACGCAGCCTTTGAAACACTTACCAGAGCCTGGACTTACTGTCACTCCACCTCATCAACATTCTGTAAGAGTTTATGATTTTTTATGTTTGCATAGCTTGCCATCAATTACATATGCAGACTATACTTTATATTCGTTGAGAGAGCGATACTAAATTCGTTCATTTAATTATTAACAGCCTCATCAGGCTCACTCAGGCAATCACCCGTTGTTGACACACAACCAACCACCTCCAGGAGGACAAGGATTGACGCAACTCTCTCCCATGTCCGTTGTTCCGAATGTTCCACCACAAACTTTACCTTCTCTGGTTAATTCCACGCATTTGGGAAGCCTTTTCGGCAGGTAAGAATCGTTTGACATTAATAAAAAAATATATATATTTTTCATCGCAAATTAATAATATTTTACACCTTTCAGCACTGAGGATTACATCTGCGAGAGTCTGGATAATCCGCAGAACAATCCGTCCAAAAAACGAAAACTTTCGGATTCTTCTAAGAATGTTGTGGTCAGCAATATCCTTAACGGAATAGTTCATGTAAAGCAAGAACCAGGAAGCGATCCACTCAAACCGGGTGGAATGTTCACAGATTGTGAGTAAAAACCATATCTGATCACGCATACAGTTTAAAATGCGAAATATACTTAAATGGATTTGTTCTAATGGCAAAAATTCTACGTTTGATTTAAGTAGGTGGTTTGTCTCCAGAACCAGCAACAACTTCATCTGTCCTTCCTACTTCCGATGAAGATTACGGTTTCGATTTTGGCGGATCAGAAACGTCCGGAATGTTCTTAGATTCCACCTATCAATGCATACGGTTTCAAGCCTTTCAACAAAATTCCTGGCACATTCTTTTAGACAGAAATTTAAAAGAATTGTGAGTATAAACATACACACTACATACTTTTTAAAAAGCAAACGTTCGTTGAGAGTATGGAATTTTGATTATTTTTCTAGACATCCACCAAATTATCGCGTCGATGCCGACAAAGGATTCAATTTTAGCAATGCAGATGATGCATTCGTATGCCAAAAGAAGAATCATTTCCAAGTGACTGTACACGTACAACCAACCGGAGAATATCAATTTGTAAAAACACCCGAAGGAGTCAAACAGATAGATAATTTTTATCTTCATTTTCATGGAGTAAAAGTAAGAATCCGTTTAAGTTATGCTTAATTATGGTTAAGCATGTAATAGAATTTTATATATCTTCATTTAAGGTTGAATCTCCCAGTCAAACAATTAAAGTTGAGCAATCTCAATCCGACAGAAGCAAAAAACCTTTCTATCCAGTTCTGTAAGTGAATTGAAGTTCATTAAATATATAAAAAATTGATAAATGATTAATATAGCATAGGTTAATTTAATTAGCAAGATGTATTTTTATAATTATAACTTCAGAATCATGATTTTGCTAACTTAAAGCATGCAGTATAAATTGTGAACAGAGAAAATTTTTAACTTGTTTACATTATTATAAGAATGCAGATGAATTTTCTCGGATAATATGCAAGTCTTTTTTTTATATTTTTCGAGATTTTATCACTTAATTTATCTATATATTTTTGACTGTTTTTATAATTAACTTATGAGAATAATAAGTACGTTATCAAGGAAACAATATTCATACGTTAAGAATGATTGATCGGTAGGAAAATTATTTTTTTACAGAATTGAACTGGCACCGGAACAAGTCACGAAGACAACAGTAGGAAGGTTACATTTCAGCGAGACAACATCAAACAATATGAGGAAGAAAGGAAAGCCAAATCCAGATCAAAGGTACTTCTATTTAGTTGTCAGCCTTTGTGCTCACGTCGATGATCAAAGCTACCAAATTATTGCACACGCTTCAGAAAGGATCATTGTTCGAGTGAGTAAATTTGACATTTTTTGATAAGTTTTTGTCAAATTAAAATAAGACTATAAACATTAAAATTAAATAATTACACTTATTTCGTGTCAACTGAAAACCATTCTATTAAAAAATTTAAATTTTACTCGATTTATTTAAGTGTACTTTTTAAACTGTGATAGCATCCTTTCTATTTATTAATTTTTATTTATATTTTATTAAAACATATATTCCTCTAAAACTTCTTTCTTTCACTGAATATATTGTTTTTACTTACCAGACTTTGTCTTTCTGTCAGGCATCTAATCCTGGTCAATTCGAAAATGATTTGGAATTGTGTTGGCAAAAAGGTCATTTGGCTGATTCTATATATCACGCTGTAAGTATATTTTACTGTAGTTTGATAAAAACAATTCGAAGGAGCGTAAAGATTCTGACAATTTTTCTAAAAATGAATTCTAGGGTCGGGTTGGAATCAATACAGATAGACCTGAAGAATCTTTAGTCGTTCACGGAAATATAAAATTAACGGGCCATATTGTACAGCCATCCGATACTAGGGTGAAGAAGTCCATCGAAGAAGTGAGTATACTTTTAAAAATATTATAAAATGGATACGTATTGGATCTTGAAAAATATTTTGTTTACAGCTCGATACGCGGCTTCAACTCCAGAACGTAGCCAACATGAGAATAGTTAAATACAGTTATCTACCTGAATTTGGAAAACAAGTAGGATTAACGGACGAAGACTTGTCCGGAACGGGTGTTTTAGCTCAAGAAATTCAACAAATACTACCAGAAGCAGTTCGCGAAATTGGAAAAGTGGTTTTATCCGACGGTCGGGAAGTCGAACACTTTCTTGTAGTAAATAAAGTATGTAACGAATTATGAAAATAATGAAACTGTTATGAGAAATTTGGCTCGGGAATAATATCATTAACTTTTATTATAATTTAAGGAACGAATTTTCATGGAAAACGTGGGAGCTGTAAAAGAATTATGTAAAGTAACTGATAAACTAGAAACAAGAATAGACGAATTAGAGAGAATGAATAAGAAATTAACGCGGTTGAAAAGAATAGATAGCATAAAATCAACTTCTAGTGGAAGTACTGTAACTAGGTATGATTTGAGTAACTTTTTTTTCAAAATTTATTTTATATATATATATATACAGTGCCTTTCAGAGAAAATGCGAAGTACGGGACAACTAATATTTTTGAGGCGCTTTAAAATTTAAAATAAAACTATGGACAAGAAAATAAAAACAATAATATTTAATATTTATTCAATAACAACATTTATTTATTTCACAGAAGCTTATTTACATTTAAAATGACAAAATTGACAAATATACAATGATAAAAAGCCCATAAAATCCTGATGCCCAGGATAGCCACTCCTCTTGTCCCCCTCTGATAGGCAGTGTGTATCAGTGTATTTAAACTATAAAAATAATCAAGATCCTATGTAGAATAATGATCCTGGCTATATTCAAGATCTGATCAAGAAATACACTTAAGAAAGAAGCAGTTGAAAGAATAATAAAGAATATGAAGCATTTATATATCTGAAGATAAATGTGTATGATGACAAAAAAAAATTTATGACAGCATGTCATATAAGAGTTATTCATATTGACTTCAATCTATTATATTTCAAGTGTTTTGTACTCAATGATGATCAAAGCAATGACACGCATTTTTATTAGAAAAAAATAAAATTTTACAATTCCTGTCTTTTGAAAAAACTTCAAACATCTTTCCAGCAAAAGCTCATTTCATTCTTCCCAGAAGTTATGCCTCATAAATACTAACTAGAAACCAATAAGAAATTTGTTTCTTATTTCATTAAAATATTATTAATTTTTGAAAATATTTTCCTATTTCTGTCTGTTATAATATTATTATTTATACATATATAAAAAACAATCTAGTAATCCTATCGAAACTCTCATTACTGCATTCTATTATTGAATTTGTTTCAAATTTATAAACCTTCATAATTTCTAAGAAACCAGAAAAACTTTGCTTCTTATTAAAAAAAATAATACCATTATTAAATTTGTTTGTTATTCCTACTAAATAATAATTATTATTTTAATTTTAAAATCATAAACTTCATTTAAATTTTTATTGTTATTACTTAATACAGATTAAAAAAAAAAAAATTATAAAAATTCTGCATCAATAATTACAGATTAAAAAAAAAAAAATTATAAAAATTCTGCATCAATAATTTCTAGAGAAAATTAACAAACAGAAAAAGAAAATCTATATAATCACATTTTTAGAATATTTTTAATTCTGATTTAAATTAAACATACAAAACTATTTCTTAATTCCTGGTTTGAAACAATTCAAAATATTAAAGGCAGTTTAATTTGAACTTCAAATTAAAGCCGAAATTAAGCTTAACTTGAAATTCAAATTAAGCTGCCTTTAATATTTTACATAAAAGTATATTTTAATTACTGAATCAACATTTTAGATCCTACCTACTATTGGACAAACAGAAAATTTATAGAATTTTGAGAATTAATTCCCAGTTCAATCAGATAGCTATTATAACTTTCTGGTCACAGAATTTTCCATGTATCATAATATATTATTAGTGAATGCAACAAAATTTTATCTACAATCTAGAATATCCATTAATGAAAAAAGAAAGGAAGAAGAAAAACAAATCTGTATTTATTCTTGCAGTAATCATGTCACTGTACACCATCCTTAACTGATACAAATTAAAATAATTATATTTGTTTCTCTGTTTTATTTCTTGATTATGTTGTTTTCTTTTGTTATAATTGAAATTTTGTATGTGGCAATGATATAAACACTTATTGCAACATTAAACATATCAGATTATCAGGAAATTTTCAATAATTAATTAAGATATATCTATTTGATCTCTTATTTCATAATTCATAAAATATTTATTAATAATATTGCATGGAAAAAAAAAATTTATCTATCTGCTCTCTCTAACTACTTGCACAGTATTCCTAGCCAAAAAATAATCACTGGAAATATAAGATTATTTTAGTTTTTTTTGTTGTAATACTATCTCACTAATTAAGAGTTGTTTAAATAATTATAAAATGAAATATTACAGTGCAGTTAAATTGAGGTAATTTAGACTGATAGAGAAGTAATGCTTTAATGAACAAAATTTTTCCAATTATCAAATAACAGCTGTAGTTAGAACAACAATGAAAAATGATTTCTGAGATTTGCACACATACACAAAAAAAAAAACATTACAATGGCATGTATCTTTTGACAGAAATTGCATAAATAATGGAAACTGGTATAATAAAATTTGATAGTGGATGTTGAAATTTGTTCACTACAATAGAAATAAGTCTAATGCTAACCATTAAATAATGTTACAGATAAATATAGACATAAGGTATCTTGGTAGAAAATTTAATGCATTATAAACAGGAGTTTAATAGATGCAATAATCTCTTAAGTGTTATATATATATTTTTTTTCCTAAAAAGAGTGTCCTATTCTTTAATATTTATTCTTTTTTATAAGCTTATTTTATTTGCAAAATGCAATAAATAAATTATTATTATTTCGTAATGAAATTTTATTTATTTCAATAAAAATAAATTCTCTCTTTGATCGATGAGTTATATTTTTTATTGAGAACAATTATATCTTCAAGTACTGGCATTTATTATTATTTTAATAATGTTTGATTTTTTTATTAGTTCCGCTATTCCGTACGATTTTAAAACAGTTATTCTTGATATATTAAAAATTTCAATTTTTTCTTGAGGGCAAGGATTGTCAACCTAGGCTACTTATGTCTTCGAAAGTAGAGGATATATGTAAAATAACGAGATTGAAGTCGAGTTGTTCTAGTCGTCTCTGAATTCATCTTTAGTTTTTATGGATTCATGTCGTTTGGAATCATTCTATCGTAACATTTTTTTTCGTAGTCGATGGACAGGTCGGTGAACCATAACATCCATATGAACAGTTAATAGAAATGCGTATACAGTGACCCAAAACATGCTATGGAGCACGATGAAACACTTGATACTCCAACGAAAAAATGCTTTAAAAAATCTTTAAGGCATTTTAAGTTGATCCGGTCGAAGTTTTCGTATATGATCAAAAATTTTGTTTTCATGCTGTCGATTCTAAGTAGAAATTGCTTTGTTTATTGATCTAAAAGTAATTACATAAGACTGTTTATCCCATCTGTGATGGAAATTAAAATATCCCATTACCTTTAACAAATAATTGGATGCTTCTTAACATGACTTATATGTATTAATATTAAAAATAAATGGATATAAGATGATGAAAATCGCATTTGTTTACAAACAAATAATTTTGATTTTTTTTAACATTATAGCTACTATATTTTTTATGCAGAATTGTAAAAACTGCCCCGAAATATTCACATATTGCGCCACTGAATTATTAAACGTAACTAAATGAATTCTCTCAAATTCTCTTAAAAAAGAAACTAATGCTACTTTTAAGGGGATTATCACCTTTTTAGAACTTAAATCACTATTATTATGGGCAATAAACAATTTAACAAATGGAAGTCTTGGTAATGTTATCAAGTCGAGTAAGTAGAGTATCGACTATACAGTATCCTTTGAACTGTAACAATACGTATTCAGTCTCGACACCGGTCTAGCAGTAAATATTTGAGTGTGTCAATGATTCGAAATACATTATTACCGAAAACAGACTTTTCAAATATTGAATAAAAGAGAAATATTATGTGCTTCCTATTTAATAAATTCATATTTGCTTCGAAAAGTTAGTTATTTGTAGAAACTTTATCACAGAAAACATATACCTGTATTATATATAAAATGAAACTTAGAAGCAAGAAAAAAATTTATTTATTTATTATTTCGTAACATAAACATCTTGGATACGTTTAAATCGAACTCTCTTATCAATTCATCATTATTTTAATTAGCACAAAAATTAACATATTGTACAGCAAAAAAATCTTTCAAAATGGATAAACAAAATTATAATTCTTTGCTAGAACTGAAGCCGTATATTTAGCTTGTATCGAAGAAAACATCACTTGAATAAAAATATTTTATGATGTTTAACTGAAAATCGTGACCATCATTAATCCCCATAAGCTATATAACATTCTATCATCGTTTTGCTTTCTTCGAATTTACGTTTAACTCGATTAAAGTAACTTGAAATTCGCAAATCCTTATGGATTTCAAGTTAAATAATCTCTTATTTAATATAAAAACCTATACATATCATATTATTTAGTTCCTGTTTCGTATGAATTATGGGTACAAAGCTTATCTTTTAAAGTCGATAGTTTTTAATATCCGATTGAAAATAAAACTTCCTTATAATTTGATTAAATTTTCAATCTCAAAACTAATCATATTGAAAAAAAAATAATAATAAAAAATTTAAACTTGGATAGGTTTCTAATAACCGTTATAGAAATTTTTCTCTAGAGAGAAATTTCCATATTCAGAAAATATTCTTCATCCTGTTTTTATCTAAGCAAACTAATGAATCTTTATAGATAAATTTTTAAAAAGTAAAATTACATTAAATTTATGAATATAGGATGGAAAAAGAGAAATTTGTATGCTATAAATGGAGATCTGTTTTAAGTTTGATTTACTACAGCAAATTTCTGTTATAGATCTTAAAATAGCTATAACAGATTAAAATCAGATTGTTGGCAAGATATGTTTTACAAAAGATGTATTTAATCTCATTTATATTCTTCTACCAACTTTCTTATAAATAAAAAAACAATGTATTAGTTTATTATAGACTCTGATATGAAAAAAACTTTCTTGGAAAATTTATGATCTTTGCATCTAGTGAATAATTGCTATAATCATAAATAAGTAAGTTATTCTTATTTGCTCTTCTGATGGAATTTGAAAATGTCTCTCTCTTTTTCCTTCTATTATTTTCAATTTTTGCTTCTGTTTTTAATAATAAAATTATTTAGATTTATTTCATTAACCCACATTTCCATTATGCTAGTTTTATTTTTCAATTTCTAGAATAATTCATTCTTTTATTATTTTATATATATATATTTTCAACATAAATTTGGCCCTTCAATATATATTAGGTCTGGAGAAACAAATATGTTTAGAATATCAAAATATGTTTAATGAATAATAATGTTTAGAAAAATGAACAATGGACAATTATGATAGAATAGAATTCTATCTGCATTCTTTATTCTATTTATTTTAACATAACAAAAGAAATATAATTTAGGCAAAAAATACAGTAAAGTTAATTGAAAATAGTTAAAATATAGAAAATAAACTTTTCTCTTTTGTTTAAATTATATCTGCTTTGTTGTATTTTTATCTATCTTCTTTTATCATTAAAGTTACCTGAATCACTTTTTAATTTGTAGGAACTTGAACCATCAGAAGTTATTCTCCGTTCTACAATAATTGAAGAACCATATTCTTCAGTTTTATACGCATCAGGACCACAATTTCTTATTTTTATTGTTGTTTCTGCTGTTCTGAAAGGAAATTATATAATAACAATCTATACTTATATAAAATTAAGCATTATATTGTGTACAAAATTATAAACATTTTACTTTCAAAACTAATTTAAAACAAAATTTTTATTTTTATTTTATCAAATTCAATGCAAAATATTGTTTTTATTAACAAGCTATTAAATACATTTTCTGGTAAGACATACATGAATTTTCATTTCATGTAAGGACAAATTTTAAATAAATAAATGTCTAATGCAAATAGTTGTCCTAAAAAAAAAAATTAAAGTAAGATTAATTATGTTCTATTTTATAATTTAATTCTTTTTTTCACTTAGCATTCAAAAGTAGTTAAAATTTATTGAGAAAAACAATTTAAAGTCACAATTTTTTCTGAAAGTATGATTTTCATATTAAATTTCCAAATAATTATAGAAAATTATTTTATGATACATTTATTCTATTTTATAATATTACAAATATTCAATTTAATTAAAACAATAAATCTTTAGATAAGTGTTTTTCAAATAATAAAAATAATGAATTCAATAAAATAATTGTATGAAAAATTTTATAAATTAAAATATAATTTCTTATTTAATTCAATATACTTGATTGTTTGTTTTAAAACTTTACTCTATGAACAGATTTATTTTAGAACTGAAAGATATATTGCAGTGTGTTTATAGTTGTCTATAAATAAATCAAATGGCAGATAAATACCAGCGTTGCAGAATTGGAGTCAGGAGTCAGAGAGTCAGAGGTTTTTGGGTGGAGTCGAGAGTCGGAGTTAGAGTCGGATTTTAAAACTGCCCGGAGTCGGGAGTCGGAGTCAGAAAAAAACAAATGACTCCAAAGTAAATTAGACGTGACTTATTATATAACTTAACATCCTACTTACAAAATAACCGTATAAGAATTTCTTCTTGTTATAAGTTATTATAACCTTTATAGATATGCCTAGAGCCTATTGTTTGATATATTAAGTATCGTAAACCAGTTTTAGAAAGAGTTAAGAAACTTAAAAACCAAAATATCGTGATTATTGTTAGATTACAGGAAGTTACTTATTAGTTTGGCATTCGTCGTTGCGACTTCATATTTTCTTTACAACAATTAAAATACTAGATTAGAAGCCTGTTAATTGGATCATTGTTTGTATTCGTCCTTGATGTTGTTTGGATTTTCTGTCCACAGAACCTTTCTGATTTTAGTCTACTGTATTTATCAACTTAATTAAAGAAAATTTAATAAAATTATCTCGTTAATTAACGTGTTTTTAACGGCATCGTAACAGTTGGTCGTATTGTATTCTGTAGAAATAATGTGATGTTAGGAAAATCCAAAAAAAACAGATTATGTACCGGTTATATGGAAATAATTGTTTCCAGAACGTAAAAAAGGAATTTTAATGATGATAAATCTGGTAATATACAATTAATCTAATCTCAAATTTATGACAAAACAATAAAAACTCTCCGTAATATTTGTTATCAAATAAATTCCCACCTGAGACTAAGGCCAATCCGTTTGCTCACGTATTTAGGGCTTGTCATCCGCACGTTTTCGTTCATTCTTTTTTTTTTTTTTTCTTGTTTTTTACTTCTTCTACAGAATGTTTTTGCCAGCAAACCTGACTGGACACACCCATCTTACTACTGGATAAAAAGGTAATGTTGGATTAAAAGTGTGTATGTGTCAGTCTTTAATTTGGGTCGGTTGAAGGACGACCGGCTTATGCAGTGAGAAGCGTTTTCCATCAAACAAGGTCCGCCAGTAATGAAGGAGACCCAAACAATTAAGCTTGATTTCCCATCAAGACAGTACAGCTGTCAAGAGTTTTGTCTGACCTTGCAAACTCGGACTTTTATTCTTCCGGTTGTCTCTCTCTCTTTCTTCAAGTCGCAACAACTCCTGCAAAGTAAAAATGTTAATTAGAATTCAGCACAACGCGTATAGCAGAAATCTTTAAAAAAAAAACGAGAGAGAGAGAGGAAGAAGTGTTTGTTTTTACAGCAGATAAGAAGATCTATCTTAATTTTATTCTAGCTATCAGTGCGAAACCTATCAGCTTCTCTAGAGTTATAAATTAAGCGTTAAATGAAGTTTTCACTTGAATTTAATTATAATTATGCATTAAAAAGAACAGGTTGTCTATAAGTAAAAAAATATAGGTGCTTTTAGGCTATAAAATGGTGTGAAAATAAGATAAAAATATTACGATATCAATTAAATAAGTTAATAAAATTCCGTTTTATATTTGATAGGTCGCGGAGACTTCGATGGGATTGACAACGAAGCCCTTGACTTCAGTCAACTGCAGCAATATATCAACGAAGACAATGAGAACACCATGTGAGTAACGCCATTTCCGTTTTGATCACACATCTTTTTATTTATTTAATTTTAATCGAGCGGGTGCCATTGATAGCATTGCTAATTCAATTAGTGACCTTATCAAACTTTACTAATTAAAAATTTAAATGGTTAATTAATTCCTTTGACCATTTAAACGTTCTGTTTCATTAGAATTAAAACCAAAAAAGTTATTTTTATTGCTGGAGAGAAACGTGATTGCTTTACACATACCGTTTAATGTCAGGTCAGTCGAGAGATCAAAAGATCATCTGGTGTGATGGAGCATTTTACTCGTGAACAGAGGAGAGGAGTGATTAACTGCTCGCAGTTCTCACGATATTTAACTGATCGTGTAATTAATTTAACAGGATAACACGATTGATCAAATCGAACACTCTACGATCGTTATCGAAATAAATTTAAAAATTTGCCGATTTTGCATTATCTTCTACCACATCTAAAAACGATTTTTTAATGTCTAAAAATTAAAATAATTAATTTTTCTTGAGTAAAACGCTCGAAAACTAGTCTATATACAACTTAATTGCAGATTTGAGTGTTTTCTAATTTGGCATAAGAGAAGGAAGGGGAGGAAGGAGAGGAAGAAGAAAAAAAAAGACACTTCACTGGTTAATAAATTATCCAGTAATTAAATTTAAGTGTCATTGGTTACAAATTAATAAACGGTTTAGAAAACAATAAAATGCTGGTTATTTAATGTTTAAAAACGATCGAAAAATGGAACTTCCGTGATCAAACGGATTAAGATTCGAAGAACGGAAGAGCATTGAGCTTCAAGGTCAACAAGTAAAGCTTCTTATATAATTATCTTTCTACAGTTGGACAGCACAAAAACCATGAAATCTCTTATCTACACACGATAGCTCTTGGCTAGGCTTCAAGTCTACTGTTCTGTTAACAGGTTTTTTATTTATTTTTATGCCAATATCGATATTTATATATTTGACAAATTAATTTTTATCCGAATGAGGAAAGAAAAATTTAGCTTCTAAAAACAATGATTTGCATAAATTTTCTTAAAATATCCAAGATTTTTAGATTAAAAAAACTCTATATTCCCCATTAACAAACGAAACAAAAACGATATGCAGCAGTGGTTCGCAACCTTTTTTCTGTTGAGAAACACATTTTTATATTTTAAAATTTGGCGGCACACCTAAATATTTTAGATTTAACAACGGATTTTTGTTAACAGATTATTGTATTTATTCTTATTTATTACATTCAGATTACTTACACACAGTCATACACGGGATCATTAAATGGCGGTCATTATTAAGTTATAGCGCCACCTGCTGATTTTGTCTTTTTTAGAGAAAATAAAATTTTTATTTTTATTCCTTAATTTTTAAATTATGAATAACGACAAAAAATTTTGACTGTCGCAGAAATTCGACGGTTAGATTTTTCTAACGATACCCTATTTAAAAATTCGAGAGTAAGATTTTTCTAACGATACCTTATTTATGGGAATCGGTACAGTTGTTCAACTGCGAAAGAGATATCCAGCCAACCACATTTCACTATTAATATATATGATGATTAATACATACAATTCATTCTTAATTTTTTATAGCGCCACCTGCAGATTTTGTCTTTTTTAGAGAAACTATAATTTTAATTTAATTTTTATTCCTTAATTTTTAAATTTTGAATAACGACAAATTTTGGCTGTGGCAGAAATTCGGAGGTTAGATTTTTCTAACGATACTCTATTTATAGGAATCGTTACAGTTGTTCAACTACAAAAGGATATCCAACCAACCACGTTTCACTATTAATATATATGATTCATACAATTCTTATACATACATACATACAATTCATTCTTAATTTTTCGCTGCACACCGTCAAATATTATACTTTGATCGTCTTGCAAGAATATTTTATACTTATCAGTGGTTGAGAATCACTGATATACATCGTTGCAAGACGATCAAAGTGTTAAATTATTAAACGGTTATTATTTTGTACACATTAGCTTTTTCGGAAAATTAAAAATAAAAAATAAAATATAATTAGTACCTGGTACAAACTTTCGTTTCGAGAATATTTAATAAATTTTGCGTTAAAACCGAAAACCTAAATAAAGAGATAAGAGCAAAATTCTGATTTGTCACATGTAGTCACGATAGAGCACGTGTGAAATTAAGTCTGATGGCCGCTAAGGGTATTATGCAGAATCGATAGCGTGTTCTTAGTATATCGATAGCTTCATTTCGATTTTTCTACCATATTACATTATTAAATTGTTCCCATTCACGCACTTCCAGTTTTATATTTTCTTTTAGCATACATTCATCGCTATAATTTACTGTTATTTTTTCTCTTTTTTCTGTTGGACGAAGAGTTTCTAAACAAAATCGTCACGATGATACTACTAGTAAATTTCTTCATGTAGACTAGGAAAGATAAAGAAAATGAATCAGGTTTGTTAATAGTCATAAAAACAAAATATTAAACATATAAAAAATTTAATAAAATAATTTATTTATACAGATAATACAAGATAAGAATGTAATTAAAGTATTTAACGTACTAAAAAAAAATGTTTCTTTAATGATTGAAAAAAGTGATATTACTTTAATTATAGGTCAGAATTTCCTGTAGAAATTCCTAAACTGCACATAGTTACTCTCATGCTTAACTTAACCTTGAATTTATTATCTTACGTCGTATATACTATCTAATACATTTTGACAAATTTTTACATAATATGGTCATTTCTATTAAATTTTTTTTTTTTCGATATAATGTTTCCTGTCATTAAATGGCAGGTAAACTCTGCCTCCATCAGAAAAAAAGCAAAACAAGTTTCCAGAAATGACACGAATCACGTTTATTTTTCGATATAATGTTTCCTGTCATTAAATGGCAGGTAAATTCTGCCTCCATCAGAAAAAAAGCAAAACAAGTTTCCAGAAATGACACGAATCACGTTTATTTCCAGTGATTCACATGTTCTATCATCCCGTAAGTGATTGAATGATTATATACTCGGGATTGAAATTTTATGCCAATCTTTGCATATTTGCTTATCACCTCCAAATGTAGTTAAAAAGCAAACAGATTTAAGCATTCAGAATCAATCAGAAAAAACAAAAAAAGAAAGATAATTTGTGATAATTCGCAGATGAAAGAACAATTCGTGATGATTGTGGCCACTAGTGTCCGAGTAGGTACGAAATGGATAATTTCGACAGCTACTAGCTTAGATTATCACAAAATGAATCTATGGCCGTCCGCACGGAACAATGCGATTGTATACAGTCATTTCATTGTTTCACATCCTTAAGATGGTAAACAGGTGTTAACTGGAGGAGTTGAATGGACGTTGTGGGTATCCATAATGGCAGGTTGTCTGCTTTCGGTCGCTGCAAAGAAAGATTTATTGATGGCCACTTACTAGCTGTTTAAGAAAATAAGGTTTAATGATAAAAAATTATAATTAACCTTATATATTTTATTGAATATTAAATTATAAAAAAATGAAAAAAATTATAAATACTGTGGTAATATTTATAATATTACTTTAAACTTAAAATAGAAAGAAGGCTGATATGAGGCATTAGAACTGATATAAGAAAAGGTTTTAGTTGAATAGCACTAATTAAAATAACACATACTTAAGCAATAAATAAACATTGTATATAGTCTTTTTAAGACTAAAGCTTTTCATACTTAAATCAAATAAACATTCATTAGCTTGATTCAAAGAGTTTGTGTTTATTTGTTGCTTTCAAAACTGTTCTTTTCAAAAGAATATATGAAAAGAACAGTTTTCTTTTCATTTGTACAAACAAATACAAGAAAATTGTTCTTTTAATGGAAAAGTTTTCTATTAGTATATGAATTTGTATGTACAGATAGAAAAATATAATTTTTATATAAACAGATTACATTTTAATTTCTTTTAAAAATATTTTAAACTTGCAATTTGCTTAATTATAAAATTTAAATTAATCAAAAAATTTAATTAAAAAAATTTTATAGACTTAAAATAAATAATTTTTATTAAAAAAGAAACTAGACATAGACTATCATTTGATTATGCTAAATTTGATCAATTAAAATAATTAATGTCAACTTAAAAGAAAAAAAATACTGATACTAATTTAATTTTCTAATTATTGTTTCAATTAAAAATTTTTATTCCCATTAATTTTTCGGAAAACTTTTCTGAAGATGATGATAGAATATTTAAAGCAAAAATAATAATGATAAACTTTTAAAATTTAATGAACTATAAAATTCAAATAAAGGAAAACATCATTAACAACAAGTGGAAAAACAAACAGATATTATTTTAATTGAGGTTTTAGAAGAATAAAACTAGAATACATCTTTTATGATATATCCCAAAGTAATTAAATTATAACAGATGGTTGTATCACAATATATGGCAAAATTATTAAATCCCATGACATTTCTGTTTCCAAAATGTTTCAGTCATTAAATTCTCTTTAACGTAATTAAATAATAATAAATTTCTACCAATTACAAAGATAATATCATAATTCAATAAAATATCATAAAAAAAAGTTTTAAAATTACTCTTCTTTTTTAAAGTTTTACTATATTTCATAAATATGATGTACTAGAGAATTAATTGTACATGTACTATTATAATAATAAATTTAAAAGTAATAGGCATTTTTTTTACAGTTTACATTTTCCAAATGTAACAAAAAATTTTTTTTACCATTATAAAAAATTTAAACTGTAAAAATTATAAAAAACCCAATAAAAAAT
>AYEL01043659.1:0-27344 GCA_000484575.1 Olivierus martensii
TAACTAAGGCCCCTATAGGGGGAGCCAGGCCGTCCGCCATTTTTAATCTATAGTTACATGGTAGTTGACGTCTCTGATATCATTATTCTTCCATAATTATATCAATAATATATGTAAACTAGTGTATAAGCCTGTCTACAATGGAGATAAATGAGATAGTTACCCCCAAAACACCTACTCGGTCAACAAAACAGATAATTAGTCTAAATTAAAATCTGTTGAATTTCAGATCGCCATCTTGGATCCGCTATTTTGAATTTGAAAAAACTATCATCAGATTCGTAATTTATATCTCTAAAAATTCCATATACTGATTTTTGTCAAAATAGGAGTAATAGTAAAAATCCATAAAATTTGGGGACCGCCGCTTTTATGATCCTTTTTGCATATAAATTTTTTCAATCAATAAGTGAAGGAATATTTTTCTCAGCATGAAATACTCAAATGGTCGATTTTTAACGATTTTTAAGCCATAAAATAAACATTAGAAATTTAGCTTGTCTCTTTTCTACTTCTTTGAGATAGAATTCGGAATTGCCATATTTTTTCGAATCAGTTCAGTAGTCCCTCTATAACATCTCCAAATTTCAGTTTTCTGGTTATAGGAAAGAACTCAAATTCGTGCGAACATACATACTCGTATACGAGTACAATATTTCCAATTTTATACTATCGATTTTTAATCTGTTTTTATGTTTGTAATAATCAAAAACCTAACTGTAAAGCATAAAATTAGTCTCCCATAAAATATCTTGTACTAAATTATGTAGAATTATGTAAAAACTATTTCCATTTAACAACAATTTGCATTAAATCCATTAATTTTGTATTCCCTTTCCTCTGCAGAGAATTCCTCTAATAATTTAAATAAACATTATTATTATAAATTTTTTCTGTCGACTAAATACTATAATTTGTTTATATTTTGCATTATGAAAGAATATATAATTTCTTAATATAGTTTTCATTCATTTTTTCTATTTTATCCGTTGTATTATGAAATGGAATAAAAGTTATATAAATTAAGTTTTCCCCTCTGTTTCCTATTTATTCGTTAACACTCTAATTTACGTAAATATCTGATTTAAAAAATTCTAAATATACTGTATTTATTATTAGGATCTAGTAGGAGATCAAATACATTAAAAATTATCAAAATTTAAAAATAATATTAGGATTAAAAAGATTCGGTTTTAAATATTTTCAATAAAACATGCAAAAATCCAATAATAGAAAAGCATTTAAATGATCGATTCATCAATATTTACTAATTTATTTATGAATATTGTTCAATAAATAACCACCGAAGAGAGTTATCAGATAACGGATCTTAAAAGCGTATCGTAAACTTCACATTGTAATGCAATGTCCAAATTTTAATAGGCCATATTTATATGGGCCTATTAAAATTTAAAATCATTAAAATCTTGTTACTACTATATGTAGATACATACATTTTTTTGTTAATAAAATCAGAGTTCAGTTTTCAAATTTTGTGGTTGAAATGTTTCCAAGAACCAAGAATTCTTAGATGATTTTCGTATTTTTTAAAAAATCGTCAAAAAGAATCTCTTCGAGTCAATAAAAAATTTTTTATTAATAATGAAATATAGTATTTTCTACAGAACGGAAATTGTATCTCGAAAAATGAGTGATGTATTCAAAATCAAAAATAATCTTTTCTCTGCAGTTTGTTTTAATGTTACTATTACAGTAGTAAACAATTCATGCAGGAAGCAGATTTTTAAAAAATATTTTTAATTTTGAACATCTTATAACTTTTTGGGATAGGATTTCTGTTTCTTTTGATAAGTACTGCACAATATTTCGTTTTTTGTTTAACTTTTCCTTTGTGTACTTTAAGTTTTAATAAGAAATTTATTTTAGTATTAAATCAACAATATTTAAATTATTCTTGCCAGGACATAAAAAAATTACACGGAAATTCTGAGAAAATTTGCTCGATATTAAAATACCATAGTTTCATTTCAAATTGATGGAAAACGTGAAAATTATAAAAAGAAGTTTTGTTCAAATATATAGGCTTATTCAAACTACCTAATATAATCAATCTATTTAATATATTCAATTTACTAGAACTATGTTTTAAGATAACAAGCAAATATCTGAATATGATTATTTTAATATATTTTGTATGTAAATTATTTTAACATAGTTTAAAAATGTATGCGATAAAATTCATATTTGATTAAAAATGTAGAAAATAAATGAATTTCAAAAATTCATTTTAAGCAAATATGAGCAGAAATAATTCAGTAGGAATGAAAATTGTAAAATATGAATAGAACTAATACATTTGCAATTTATTTTTCTTGTTTATAATAATGCTTTCCGAAATTTTTAAAATTCTTCAGTGAATTTTTATCAGGAACAGAGATTTTATGTGATAAATTTAAAATAATAAAAAATTAAGATTTTGCTTAAAAGCCTTAAAAAGAAAAGGAATAAAATTTCTGCCACACTAAAATAAGGAAACTTTTGAGTAATTGTAATTTTTTTAGAATGCTATACAGTTTACATATATAACTATTGCATAATATTTGAACCCTAGTTATTTAATTCGAATGATAATTTTATTAAATAAATATTTAAATAATTCGCTATGTTTTCGTTATTATGAAAATAATCGAGTGAAAATTAATCTTAAGTATTTGTTTTCAGTTACAGTCTATTGAAATAACTGTTAACAATCTTTTACCGGACAGCATTTAATGTTAATATTTGTCAGAACTGAAAGTTGAAGAGTAAGATGATATTAACAGAGAATCTATTATATATAAATTATTTCGTATGGTTTAGAAACACTTCTATATATTTAATTGTCGATGATTTTACACTTACTTCATAATTCTAGTCTGAAAAGAAATAATAATAATAATTAAAATTATATTCTCTTATAGCTAGATGCTCTGTCCGTATTATCTGAATACATTATCGTAAAATATACTCTATATATAAATGATTTCGTAATCTGTCAGCGAATTCGGCATAATTATTTTTGACATTAGTATTAAATAATGAGAAAAATCATTAACACAAGCATCTAAATATGCGTGTGATTTTTCTGAGATTTTATATCGTGATAAACAACCCTAAACAATAATCGCTTTCTCCTCCAATATGCATTTCTTCTAACGAATTTTTGATTCGATTAAATTACTGTTTATCTATTACAACTGATTCATTATCAATTACATCTTATGAAATTTTGCCTAAATTACGAAGTCACCCAAAAACACTAAGCTAGTTAATCAATCCTATTTGAAATATCAGAATCTCAGAATGGACTGTAATGATCTTAATGAAGTGAAATTTGAAAATTACATACTTCAGAAAATGCAGAAGAGATTTATATACAAATGTTCGAAACTTTGCTTCTACCAAACGGAAGAAACCCTAATATATATAAGAGGATTCATGGGTTTTATATCATTTACCATCCTATTGGATACTGATTGAATTTTCGATGCCCCACCATTAATCCACCACGGGCTGCCCATATTGTGGTGTAGTTGGCCATTAGAGGGGATGGACTCCTGAAAGAATTTCAGGTATGGCTTGAATCCAAAGCGCTCATAAGGAAATTCAGCACACTTTCACGAAATCATCGGCTGACTGACTAAATAGATCAGTATAACAGTCTAAATCAGTGATTATCAAATGTGGCCACAACAACAAAATATTTTGTGTGCAAGTGGACGAAAGAGTTTAAGGAATGCTGAATACAACTGCATTGAATTTCTATTTATTGTGTTTATAGAACTATCCTATATAGCAGAATCGGAATTTCGGCGGTTGAGGAAAAAAATGCGCTCACAATAACAAATGAATATTTCTTTTATGATATTTTTGTGCTCTTGCATATTTTTTAATCAAAGCAAATGCAATACCTTGTTTGTCCACCATAGTGTCAGCAAGTTATTAAGAAGAAATTAACAGAAGTCATTTATAAAGTATGATTACAGTAAGTGATCATACTTTTACTGATTCAAATCAATACACGATATCTTATTTACTTAATTTAAAAATTATCTTTTTTCGAATAAAAATTGAAATATTGGATTAAAAATATATTTCTACTTATTATAAAAAATAATAAATTTTTATTTCATTGAAGTAACTAAATTCAACTTTAATCACGTTACTGAGTCTCACCAAAGATATACATGATGGTAGTGCCCATTCAGAGGCGTTCTTAATTACTCAGGGCCTTTCATGGACTGATCAACCGAAAGGTTGAAAAATGGGCCTTAATGAGCTGATCTTGGTCTCTTTTTGGAAAAATCTAAAGATATACGACCAACAATTGTAATAGTTGTTCACATTGCCAGAAAATGCTTTGCCATGTTGCTTCCCAAGGATTTTATCACAAAGTTTTAGGTCAGTGTGGCCATCAACAACAACTAGTGACCGCATTGACTACCACATAAAAAATTTTCCTTGAGAATCATTGGTCTAAATATTTATAAAAGCGCTTGTTTCAAATCATTTTTCATTTATTATTGATATACTTCCAATCATTTTGTTATCAAATTAAACATTCGATCATAAACTTCACTATCAAAACACCTACATTGTAACTGAAGTCATTAGGTAATACCTGAATCAGAAGAACTTACATTATGGACCAATGATTGGGCGTTTTGTCCTCGAAATGATTGCGAAATTTGAATAGATATAATGTCTTTCAATACTACAAGGTAAATGGCAAAAAGCAGTAGCCTATAACCGTCTACTTCATTGAAGATGACGATGCTACCACTTTTATGCGATTATCAAACGACAAATGTAAAAACTGTCGTTTTGAAGTTGATGCAGATGCTGTATAATTTTAAATGGTATAACACACGTATCTTTTGTATGGTAGTACAAAACAGAGCACATCACTTCTGTCAATATTACGAAAGACGAAAGTGATGCATTCTATTTGCGCTACTATATCTGTAAGATGCGTGTGTTGTACCATAAAGTTACTGTTTAATGACTCATTGAAGTACTGTATCTGATATTCGCACTTTATTTTCTGCTACGAATGGCATTTGATATCACTTTATAGTGGAAAATGCATTGTGGAGATATATGTATTCGCTTTCCAATTTAAACTACAGTTGTTTGCTGTGAATTAACTGTGTGCTAGTTATTATAATTTCATAAGATACATAATTATACGAGTATATTATCTCTGGGATTTTTATTTTATATATTTTTAATTATTGATTTGGTTAATTTATCTATATAGTCGTAGTAATAACTTTAAAATCTAAAAAATGTGTTGAATTTTCTTATTACGCGTATGACAGGATAGCGTTTATCATCAACTAAAATGAAATATAATTTTATCCAATTTATCTTTATTGCAAATCTGTTTTATATTGCATTAACGAATTCTGTCTTCAATAGTAATCCAAAAACATAATAATTTTTATTAACTGACTGATGTTCAATTTCATTGGCAATATTTTTAATAAATTACAATATTTTGATTAGAAAAATACAAATAAGAGTATCAAAGTTCGCTAAATGTTTATTATCTTAATAATAGATTATGTTCTTTGTCATCCGGAATAGATGATATATTTGCAATTTCTGAGAACAGTTCAGTTTTTAATTGTATGATATTTTAAATAAATATTCTCTCAATATGTTTGCTTTTATATAGATGTGTCTGCTTTTTATATCCTAATTCTTCAATATCTGTTTGAGGTAGTTTCCACTTTCTATTTTCCTTTTTTATTTATTAAGATCTATCTTCTAGTATATGTCCTTGAAAATAATCGCCTCTGTTGAGTTAATTTGTTTTTCAGTAGATAGATTAATGCTATCAATATATGCAAAAAATTAATAATATAAAATACACGTTTTTTGTTCTGTTCAAAATGAAAGCTGAAGAATGGATTTTTTAAACTGTTGGTTTAAAATGATGCAAAAGCTTAAAGATTTCCAAGTCCTGTGTTATATACTTTGTTATGCACATAGCGAATGTAGAAATATTGATTTTTACTAATGCATAACTTTAATGTTGTTTCCATGTAGTTCTAAGTTGCTACAATATTATTATTGAAGAATGCATTTTATATAGTTTCAAAATATTGATTAATCATACGTGTATGTGACACGTTTTCGACTCCACTTTTTGTAATCGATAAATATAAATTTTACTTGTTTCTGTATTACTGAATGAGAATAAGTTATTCTTTGAACTGCTATTATTTTGTTATTATACTGATAATTATTTCTCGGGAATATGAGTATAATTTGTTAGTCATATATAATGTGAAAATGTTATAAATTATCAGTAAGCGTGTGATTAGTGTATATTGCGCAAGATTTATAATGTATTTACTTAATTAATAAAAACATCTAATCTGTAAAAAAATAAGCACAGAATTAAGAAATTAGTATATTTGTTACAGTTTAGATATGACTAATTTGGTTTATGTTATTGCTTTTTTTACTTATATCGTCAATCAATTAGCCATATCCAAACTGTAACAAATGTAGTATCCCAATTTCTTAGTACTGTACTTAGTTTATATTTCACATGTTTTTGATTGGATATCGTTTGTTTATTTTAGATGTAAGCCATTTTTTGAGAAAGATATTCTAACGATAATATATTAACACATCATTAAATATTTTATTTTTATTTCGATTGAATGGAAATTTATGGAACATTAAGTAAATTAAATAAAAATTTTTGCTAAATTTAGTCGAAGTTGATTGAAAGATGTGACTTATAGAAGAGTTTATCACGAAAGGATTCCTGGTTTCATTTTGGACATATTGGCTTAAGTTTTCCGAAAGTCTTAAATAGCATATGTGGCATTTATATTCCAGATTCGGTGGAAATCGGTTAAATGATGTCACCTATAGAGGCATTTTTAGAGAAGATACCAAATCCAATATTTGACCAATATTTTTTAAAGTCTTTAATTGAGCATAAATGTCACAATGTCATAATTTTCATCGTATTCTACAAAGAATACGATGAAAGGAAATGTGTGACATTTATGCCCGATGGTGAATAATTTCTTTAAAAAATTAAAATATTAAACTTAAATTTAAAATGTTCAAATTCGGAACTATATTCAAACAGTACATTAAAATCTGATAGTTTTAAATAAACTAAATATTAATATATTTTTTCATATCATCAAACATAAATGAGTTCATATACAAATCAATTTTGTAATAAAAATTATAGAATTTAAGCTTTTCTAGCGTGACAGATTTCAGGATTATTACAGAAATATACATTATTAAAAATAGCAAAAACTAAGAAATTTACCAGTCTTTTTAGAATTTGTTGCTATTTGATATGATAAATTGTTAGTTTCTAGCTGTCTAGGTCGAATTTTGTGCAATAAATTCTATCATTATCATCCTGAGGAATAAAATTTTCTTAATTACATCCGCATAATTTGGCACGTAAGATACTCGAACTGCATTTCTGTAAATTTTTGCAATGGTAATGCAAATATGGCAAAAATCAGCATATATCTGCTTAAATTTTGCGGTGTTATGATTATTTTGATATATTCCTATTGTAAGGACAAAATATTTCGTGTTCTCTCCAAATCGGATATTATTTTAATCGAGATTGATTGCCATCCCCAACTATTCTGCTTAAATTTTGCGTTGTTATGATTATTTTGATATATTCCTATTGTAAGGACAAAATGTTTCGTGTTCTCTCCAAATCGGATATTATTTTAATCGAGATTGATTGCCATCCCCAACTAATTCGTGAAGAACGTAGAACATATTGTTCGTAAATAAAGCAAATGCTATCCCAGAAAAGAGTAATTTGTGATCTCTTCTGAGACGCACTGATAGAAATAACTGAGAGCGTAAGTGACATCATCTGAAGACTCACTTATTTGCATATGTATCTGCTAGCAATCTACTACGGCATTTCTCTTATGGAATGGAATCCACCATTTGAGAAGTGTTCAGAATGTTCGAACATTTGAATCCTTTACTTTCAGAATATATACTAAATTCGTGTATTGTAGATGAGTTATTAATTTTTCAAATAAATGTATTTATAACATTTAGAACTTGATTATTTTTAACAAATGGTTGGTAAAATAGAAGTAGAATAAGGTTTTCCAAATATTAATCAGTTTACGATTGTTTGTTTATCGATCTGATGATTTGACCAACGATATTTAAAAGTTTGATGTTTGATCTTGTTTCTGTCTTATTAATATTTGCGTTGTATCAATATTGTTATTAATTTTTCAAGTAGTGTATTGTTAATCTTAATTTTTTTGTTTTGGAATTTTTATAATTAGTGATAATTTATAGACAAAAATTACATACAGTATAAAATATATAACATTAATTAGTTTAAATTGAAATTTATAATATTAACTTGAAAAATAATTAAAAATTAAAGAAGTAAAAGATTATATTAGGTTAGTGTAGTTAAGCAGACATATCGCACAAAAGAAATAGAATATAAATAAATTAAATTTTATCGTTATAAAATTCAGTTTTTGTTATAAAAATTTAAATATTGAAATTGATTATTTTTGATAGAAAATTGATATGATTTCCAAAATGATGTTAAAATTTTCAAACTTTTCTTTCTTAATGATGCGATCAATAACTATTACGCTCATTATGTTTCTTTGAATTAATGAGACAGGGATTCTTTAAAAATTTTAGATGAAATAATTAGCAAAGTAAAATGCAAAATATAAAATCTTATTTTTATTGATTATATAAGAAATTATTACTTGGCTTATATGCCGTTTCTGCATTAAAAAATTTTTATTGATAAGTAAAATTTCATATAAACTTTGAAGACAATCAAATTTTATTATAAGAAATAGAAAGTAAATAAAAATGAAATTCGTTGTATCAAAATGAATATTTTTTGTACTTTTGACTAAGATATCAATCTATTAATGAATATGAAATATAAATTTCATTCGTTTCGAAACACAGTTAAATTTTTCTTGTCAATTAGTTTTATTTTTTTGTTTATTTATAGTAAAGTAAATTTATATTTTTTCACTACAATAATCGATAAATCAGAAAATTAGTTGTTTTTGTGTAAGAAAACTTGGATTTTTCTTACACATAAGGACTTATTCTCCTTATGAGAAAATCCATAATTTTCACTTGTAATGTAATCCAAATAATTGTGTAAGATCGAGAGTCGAAAGGCGATTTTAAATTAAATGAACAATAATAATCAAAAAAATATAATTATATTTCGTACTTTTGATTTTCTCGAATTTCTATATAACAAAAGATTTAAGATTGAAAATTCCATAATTCAGTTATCCTTTAATGGAAAAATTGTTTTCTTCGAAATTCTCAAATGAATTATTGAAAGATAATAAACATCGTTTTAATAAAGATTAAAGGGAAGGATAAGTAATTTTTCTTGATTCGGAATATTTTCTTGATGCTAAAAGTTATTGGAAAACAAATGAAAAATGGAATTTAAGTTAGTTTTTAATTTTTTCTTTTATTTTACAGAGCAGACTATGGCATAGTTTGTGTTTTAAAGAATTGGCAAAGATTAGATTTGCAGTTATGTTTTAAATTACCTAATTCTTTCGGAATTTGTTCATAACGATGCGCATATTTTCGCCTATCTGCATGTTGCTGTCAAAAATTCTTATTGGAACAAGATGCTAGTAAGGATCAGAAAGTCTGCCATCCGTGATATTTCAATAAATTATCAGTTTTCCCAGTGGACTAATGACTTGCTTCTAGTTTCTCAGATTAAGCCGTGGCAGCAATATCACTCAACTGACTCCTTCATTTGTTTAATCTGATTGGATCGACGATTTTTTGAGACCAGTCATAAATTAAGTAAAAGTTGTAGAATAGTTTTAAAATTTTGGCAGAATATCTTATATCAACGTCAGGTAAGAAAATAGTAAAAAAATTACAAGCAAATTGTAGATTTTTGCATTTTAAATTATTCATGAGCGGTGCGCACTGAGGATAGGCATCAGGAATTTTGTTGATTTCCTTGATTATGACGTAAGTAAAAAACGGAAAGAAATAACAAGAAAGTTGCAATAATAGTCATTTCAAATTATATTCCAAATGTAAATGAGAAAGTTTAAATTACTTTTCCAACCTAACATTTACAATTTAAAAAATAATAATAATATGTTAAAAGTTACTTTCTATTTTCCACTTAATTTATATTTTATAAAATGCATTAAATTTTAATGTTTAATTAACTATAATAAATATTTAAATTAGAAGAATAAACCTTTATATATCATTACAAGTGACTTTTACATCCTTAAAATTTTGCGAAAACATTCAGAAATAATAACAAATTTGTTATATTTGATATTCTTAATTGACTAAATCAAGAATAATTTATTAAAAAATTATTTCTAGCGAAATTATGTTTTTTTTAAAGCAAGAAAATAAAAAGAAAATAATAATATTTCTGCATCTTTTAGGGATGCAGAAAAGAATATTTTATATTAAAGTGGATCCTCGTTAAAGTCGAAGTTATGTTTCTGAAAATTGTGACATTAGTTGAAACAAAAAATTCCATTGAACTAGTATATAAATTTTTCAAGAGTTGGGTTCCATATTCGATCCCGGGTCCTCTGAGCTGAGAGCCAAAGCGCTTGAACCCAGTCAATCCGGTCGAATGTCCTGTGTGCAATATGTGTCCTTTATGTAATATATTGTTCGTAGATTATATACTTCACTTAATGGTCATATAAATGGTCATTGTTTTCTATAATTATAGGTTTCCTCCTCGTTTTCTCTCTATCAGGAAGAGAAATGCAGAAAAACAGGTCTTTATTCTTTGCCTTAAAATTCTGAAGTTTTTAATTAGTTAATTTTTTGCTGGCGACGTAATGGCGAAACGACGTTAAGTGAGGCGACATTAAATGAGAACTGACTGTATGCTATACAGATTAATTCTAACCAATCTTTTTGAGAATAATAATCGAAGAAATTTAACAACTTCAGTTTTAAAACTTATAATGTTTGAAAAAAACATAGTTACTTTATGAATATAAAAAATTGAAGTTCATGATTTTTTAATATAAATTTCTTAATATATTTCTAAAAACTTGATATATTTGATTATTTTTATCAATTGCTTTTAAAAATGCATAATTATGCTATCTTATCTGCAATAAGTAATACAATAATTAAGAAACAATCATTTATCTTGGTTTTCAGTCGCTTTTTAAATCTTACTTTGAGCATCAGTTATGTCATCGTTTTATCATTTATTCTTAAAAGTAATTTAAACTTAACGAATGGCATAATTTTCTAAAATACATTATTAAATTTTAATTATTTATTTTTAAAAATAATTGGCGAGTTTTCTTTACACTTTCAATTTTTATCATTAGGAATAAAAAAGAAACTAATTTAAAATTGTTAATGGTTCTCGATATATTTTCAAATAAGAAATAAATCTAAGTAAAGATTGAAACATTTCTTTACAACATGATATCTCGATCATCAATTAAAATTCCTGAAACACACGTCTTCTTGATTAATCCCTTAAGTTTCCAATTATAAATTGTCGTTATAAAAAGTAAATTACACGCAATTTTAAGAATGGCTTTAAATTTCACTCTAATCGAAGATTTCTACGCTCAAATGAAGAATTCTGGGTAACATTCGGATCAGAGAAAAGCAAATTTTTGGAAAAAGTATTAATACGAATGGATTTTCGTCAAAAAAAATTTGTTTTGACTTTAAATCATTAGCCATTTAAACAGGGAATAGAAATGAGAAAAAAAACATCAAAACTAAAATTCCTTTCTTCGTCGCTAATGCGGTGCAGACATTAAACGTCATGCTTCACTCGTAGCTCTAATTGTGTGTTAAAACTGCTTCTTCGGATAGACATTCCTCTGATGCTTATTCAGCTCCTTCCTAATGACTTTGATCTCCTGTACCGGAATCTTTCTTAATAAAAACAAGGCCTACTCACCGGCTTAATAATTATCGTCATAAAAATACATTTTCTCTACTCTTTAGGCCAGTTACCATCTTCCAAAATATTTTGTATTTTTCGTGTCTCGTATTGAATTCGACAGTCGATTCTTTTTTAAACAATCGATACAATTGTACTTTTGGTATTTGTTGTTTTCTTTTTATTCGTTGATGGGATTTGAATCACAAAATCGAATAGTGAATCTAAAATACTTTTTTTAAAAATTAAGTCTGTTATTTTAAAATTACATAAATATATTTTTTTATTGTGAAGATTATTATAGATGAAAAACTTTATATTTATTTAAAATTAATTTCTATTAAAACTTACACGAAACTTTGTCTATACTTTAAACCAGTTCTTCTCGAACTTTTTCACTCGGCGATCCCTTTTAACCAAGAAAATATTTTCGCGATCCTGGGTAAAGAAGTATATAAATTACGAATATGAATTAAAACAATTGCTAAAATTTCTGCGACCCACACTTTGAGAAGCACTGCTTTAAGCTCATTAAATTTTGTTAGCAAAAGATTTTTAAAAATTTATTAAAAGATTACTATAAAATAATTTTTAACACTTGTTTTGTATTTTCATCTGATTAATAACGATAAACCCATCCGAAAATTTATTTTATTAAGTTCTTAATCTATTAATTTTTCGATTAGTTATGATATTTTATACTACTGTATGTTAGTATTAATGATTACGCTTAGTTGATTTCATTAATTTAATTTTTTCGATAATTTTTATTCTTTCCACGACGATATACAGCATGACATCAGTGAAGGTCGTTTCAGCATCAAATGTCATCTCCTCGTCTGCGAATTTAAAAAACTTCATTAATGAACTTACTAGTTATTAACTGTCAATGCGATTAATTTTTATAGAATGCGTACGAATATAAAATACAACACTTTTCATATTTATACGCCTGGGGTATATCGTACTAAAGTTTATATCTTTTTAAAAAAGTTGCATTTTGTTTTTTTCGACTCGAAAAAATTTCTGACTTTCGGTGAAACTTTCTCATTTCTATCTTTAATGTAACGGTTTTTATTAGAATATAAGAAACATGGATATTTTGAAATTTATATCTATAATGATAACCTAAAAGTATATTTTTTTCGCGTAAAGCATTTTCTCAAAAATCAATACTAATGTTTAGTAGAGGCGAAGAAAGAAAGAAAGAAAAAATATTTTAGGAAAATTTCATTGTTTCAGCTTCTCTGTTAATTTTATTATTAAAGTTTTAAATCCCTTTTCAGTAACAATTGAAAAGGTTATTAATTAACTTTGTTTGTTCTCCTTTTCATAACTGAAATGAAAGGAAGGGAGAAATACTCGAGTTAATGAAAACGAGATTAAAGAGGGTAAAATGAATGGAACTTTTGGTATTTAGAATTGTTTACGCTATACATATTTGACCTTTAGCTGGTAATATCATAATTTCGAATTAAAGAGTTTCGGTTCCGATATTAGAGAGCGCCGTTTTTGTCGTTTAAAATCTCGCAGTCTTTAATGAGAATATTGAAAGTTGAAACAATTATTATTAACGATAAAAGGGATAAATTTTAGAGTGGCGCTGGCAATTGTTCATTTAAAGATTTATAAATTTAGCGAGGAGTATAGAATGTAATTTAGGTCTTCCTTTCTGTCCGGAATATTGTCTCGGAAGGGAAGATGGTAATGGCAGAACGGAATTCTTTTTCATTTTCTATTTTCTGTCTAAGAATGCCAACTTTACAGCGAAGCAGCCGAGTGTAACGAATGGAAAAGAGAAATAGAAAGGAATTAGCTAAAGGTTGTGAGTAATGATGAGTCGGGCTATTTTAATTAAATTCGTGAAGCAATAACCCGCAAGATGTCGTTGTCTTTATCTAAATCTTTTATCAAAGCGCCGTACTCTAACCCGTAAGCTCTTAAGACATCGGTTCTGAATCATTAAACTTCCAGTCATATCGCTTTACCTGGATTAGAGCGCTTCTACTCCAGAAGATAAAATTAAATAACAGACAATTTATATTTAATTTCCTTAATCGCAATGAACAGTCGAAAAGAAATAAGGCGGGCTTTATTTAGTTAAACGGTTGCCACCACCAACTCTACCAAATATTCCAATTAGCGATTGTTGCCGCTTTAAACCGGATTAAATTACATAATTAATAGATTTAACTACAATTAAACACGGGAATTACCTCTTTACTTCTATTAGATCATTTGAAACTCGATTATTTAAGTATTTTTGGTATCGATCCCGGTTACCAATCCGAGTGGATAAATTTATAAATGAATTATGGTAGAAACGTTACATTTTAAATCGGTACACGGCAATTTTTATGCAGCCATCGATGTAATGTAATGGTTGTAAAATGATTATTTATTCACCAAATTAGAATAGGAGAGAAAGTAAACTAGAATCGAAATTTTACTAAATGTACAGAAAGCTAAAGTAAATATTGGAGTGTTTGTTTTATGGAATGCAATTTTACAGCGCATTAAATTAATCGATGGAGAGAAAAAGGAAAAGACAAGAGAGAGAGAGAATCCTAGTAAAGCGTCGGAAAAAACGGTTGCAGAAGGAAAAAGTTCATACCCATTCGGATATAGATTGCGAGTGCCTTTGTGAGACTTTGATTGCCCTAAACCAGAAAACATTAGTGACACACACGTCAATAAAACTCTTGTCTGTCTTATTTTAGACATGTGGGATAATGTTCTACCATTAGTTGAGTCGTTGTAACGTCGCATTCGCTCCGGAAAATTGCCTTGACAGCTGGATTCCGTACATGGCGACTAGTTGGATGTCAGACGCAAGATCCACGCCCATTGCTGCACCATGCCAACGTAACCATTACCATTGTTTACTCACTGACGCTGACAGATGGTTAAGTCAATAAAACCGCTCGGAATTCCCCTCTAAACGTAATGAATGAACCTCTAATTGATGTAGTGAAAATTTTCTTTTTCTCTCTTTAAAACTCTCTCTTTTTTCCCTTTATATCGCATTTTGGTTATTCTTTTGTTCCGAAATATATCACATTTTTGTTTAAGAATAAAGAAGAAAAACGAACAGAACGGAGTAATTAAGGGAGTGTTTCTTCAGTTGTTTCGTTTTGTCTCCTTAAAAAAAACTAATTATATTCTTACTTTTTAATAAAATATATCCTAATAATTTATTTTAATTATATATATATATTAAATATATCCTATTTATTTTAATTATATATATATATATATATATCCATTCGCTCATCCGTAATTGTTATATCGATTTTATCTAGAAACTAAAAAAATTAACACTCGGAATCGAATTAAAACGTGTTTGAAACATTTTAAATCGTGGTTGCCACCGCTTCTGCATTTTAGTGAATCGAGCGATGAGTTATTTCTGGCGTCATAATTAAACGTTAATGTAAAATATTAAAGCGAGAGATGTTTTTATCATTAAAATGCTAGGAAATTAATACTTCGACTAGAACAATATTTCATCTCCGCTTATGATATATACTCTGTACATAAAATTGAGCTTATGTTTAATAGATATTCATATGATGTTTTGTTGTCGTGACAGTCTTCCATTTTCATGAATAACCTGCCAGACTTATTGTCTCCTTAGACATAACCTTTCAGCAAACATCCCACTAAATACTCCGCACATCTTGTCATGTTTTCGAGTAGGCAAATAAAATATAAATTTTAAATACAAAGTTTCCAACGCATTAGAGCCAAGCGCCACTCCAATTTATTAAAATTTAAACCTCATATTTTTTTTTTCTAAAGTTATATTTCTGGACTTCATTTTAAAAAAATATACAGAGAATAAAATACAGTAATTGTAAATTATTTCTTTTTTTGTTAAAAATAAATATATCACGAAATGAAAAAAATATATATATAACTAATTTAATAAGAATAATATTTCAAAAGTTTTAGAAAAAGTTATTTCATCTTTTTTTATACAGAATGCTTAATTTTTTATTTTTACTTTTACATCGATGTTAATATTTAATTAAAAATAGAATATTATCTGGTTTTCTTATAAAAGCATCGTCATTAATAAGATTAATAGAAAAGTTTTAAACGGCTCCTCGGGAGTGAACTTATTTAATCTTTTTTCTCTAATAAAAAAATGACGAAAATAGGAGAGAGCGAGAAAATGGATATTGTGCTTATCTTTATGGAACTAAAAAGAAAATTATACAAAATGCAGTGAAGTCGAAGTTAGTGATGGTCCGTACTTAACAGGCATCCTCTTAAATGATCGAATTCTTTTAGGCCGAATTTCATTTCCTAAAAGCAACGAATTTTGTATCTGTTTTAAACTAGAGTCTTTCATTCACTATCAATCTCCTCTATTCTCTTTCTACCAACAACTCGCATAAAAACTGTTAGCTAATCGTAAACGTCCAATCTCTATTAATAAATTAAACTTTTGAGATTATACTATTTATTAAGTTTTATGATTATAGATGGTATTTAAATCATAAATTTCATTTTAAAGTACAGTATTCTATAAATTTAATAAAACTTCTATAAATAACTTTGACTATTTCCTGTTTTTCACCAATCGAATTGATATATGTAATAATTCATAAGTATAGATATTGTAAGTTATAACAGTTAGAATTTAGAATTGAGCTTTTCCTCTTCTTATTAAAATTTTTGGAAGATTCATTGGCGAATTTTTTGTTACGAAATTAACGATAATTATTTTTTCGGATAAAATATCGGAGAAAAAATAAATGACTTATTAAAATTTGACAAATTTCTGTTTTCTGGGTTACATTATTATTAAAACTTTGGTCGGACGACCATGCCAGGAACACCAAGCTTTTCGTTTTATATATATTTCGAAAGAGATTTACTTTCAGTGAAGGAAAGAAGATCGAGTAGGATTTTCAAATGTATCTTTTATCTCATATAAATTTGATATATATTGTATTTAAATCTGTATTATTATGCTAACATTTTAAAATCACTCCCAGACCATCTGTCAAAAGAGTCTACGAAATGATTTGACTAATCTGATACGCCTATAATATTTAGAATTAATAAATAATGTATAATTTGAGATCTTTAAAAAAACATCTGATATTTTAAAGTTATAAAAATTATAATTTAAATAAATTAAACATACCAAACGTTTCGATACATTATTCTAGAAATGTATCAAAATGTATCGTATTTAACCAGATCGACTTATAATCGAGTTACTGAATATTAAGTAGAAAATTATTTAGGGTTATTAAATTAAAAGAATTTAAAAAATTTTCAGATATCGAAGTACTCTATACCTAAATAATTAAATCATTTGTAAGCTGTCAACATATTTTATTGATAAAAATAATCCTTTTTAAATTCTGTTTTTATCGCTATATCATATTTAAGAATTATTCCAATGATATATTTTATTTTTCTTTAATGTTGTTATTAAATTAAAGATGTCAAAAGTTTCGAATTAAATTATTTATGAGATCATTGTTCATAAAATACAGTTAAATGTTATTAAAGTAAATTACGAATTATAAAATTTTCCAAAACCAGATGACATTTTTTCCTTTACAAATTTCAATTTAATTTTTTTATATATTTGTAAAATAATTCTCGTTTTATTTGTATACGCTTTACAAACAAAAAAGAAAATGAAATTTTCTAAAAAAAGAAAATAATAATAATAATGTAGTATACTTAGGATTGAAGCGTATAAATTTCTTGTTGATTTCAAAATAATATATTCAGATATTTTTGTTTATATATTAATCTTCTTTTAGCGAAAATATAAAAATTTAATTTGCGAAACTAAATTGCGATATCACGGATTATTAAATTTTTTAAATTTTAGTATTTGTATTTGTTGTTTATTTTGAAACTATATAAACAAATAGAATCGTAAATTTCTTGGAAAGGTGAGCGTAATAAAGCGACAAATCAAATTAGTTGGCGATAAAAACAAAAGAAAACATAGAATATTATATAAATAAAATGAGAAAATGTTGGTATGTTGTGTGTCTTTCTTCAAAACAATGATTTCTAAAACAAAAGACGACAAAGCAGATTTCTACAAATCCGTCATCTGTTTCTAAGAACAGTTGTTGATCTTCTTAGAGGAAAATCAAATTCCAAAAGTATACAGATAACACGTCACCCGCCCACTATATAGATCTATCCTAGCTTACGTATAGTTTCTTGTATATAAGAAGTATAGACTATTATATCGGGATGAAGTCGTATTAATTTCGAATACCTTAATTAAAATAGTGAAAAATGAAATATTTACATTTCGATTGAGTACGTGCTAATTTTTAAATTGTCATTTGCATCCGATAGGCGTAATCGTTGCGATAAGAATCGCTCTTTGTAGTAAACTTATGTTTTGATGGTTAAACTACATCAAATCATCTATATAGGAGATGACAGTAATCGTTTCAGCGGTTAAACACGAATGCACAAACTGTGTTTCCTATCTTTTCCATATGTCATGTTGTCTAACCGATTAAAGTAAATAAATGAATACGCGAAAGTTGGGTAAGTGCGTGTTAAGAATGCCTCTCCAGCATTTGTTGGCAAGATCTTCAATTGATTGAGATGAAGCGTCCGTTTATAATTAATCTTCCTTTTGAAATGACAATGTTAAAGAATGATTTGCCTAACGGTTTCCAACGAAAAATGTATTAATTTAAAATTCTGAAAGCGTAATTAATTAATAAATATTTTAAATTAATAATATTGTTTATAAATCTTTAATCACGCTCGTTTAATTCTGAATTTAATATAGTTTACCGGTTGTTTTAGCAACGTTACTATGAATAAATGCAAAAAAATAGATGGTTATCTGGACAAAAGTCTTTGTTTGTTCCCATATCTTATCCCATTACCAAATTATTCGCTTTAACACTATAATGACAGACCGGGTTCTCTTATAATGTTTGATTAGAAAATATCTAGCTCGATAATGAGCCGTGCTTTCACATTTCTTTTAATCAGATTTTTTACGTCGCTCGACTAATGAATCTTTTCACAAATCCCTTTATGGTAATTGAAATAATACTTGGTGGAATGTTTCTCAACACACGCTTTCTGCTTTTTAATTTAGTGAAAAGAGTTCCTATTTTTTTACCAATCTAGCTATGTAGTTATTGTTTGTTCCGAGTGAATTAAGAAAGAAAACTATAGATGCAGACAGAATAAAAATATAATAAAAGGCAAAAATTTGACTTTTAAATAGTTACTTTATTAGACGTTTCTGTTTTTTATGTTATAAAATGAATAAATATCGATAAGGCCGTTTTCATCATTTCCTCGTCAATTTTTAATTCGATCTTTAACGCGTAGAATGAATTTTCGCTTTTGTTATCGTCATTGTATGTCAGAAACGAGTGAATATTCATCATCGCCTCAAATTATCGGAAATTGAAAGGACAGGTGAGATGCACGCGTCATAAATCATCTAAAGCAGAAGACCGCATCAACGTTAAGTCTTACGTAATCACATTCAGGTTCCTTTTTCTGTCCGGATTTCTCTAATAGCCTGCTCACCTCATTGTAGACAGTTGTATTGAATTGCCATTACATGCACGCTTGGAGACATATTGTTTGCCTCGTATCCTATTTTCGTGTTTTTCTTCGCTTCATTTCGTTTTGTGTCGACATCATTAAGCTTTCGACAAACTTCCAAATAGAGCATTGTGCGCTTATTGCTAAGAAAAATAAAAGTTAGTTAGCTAACGACATCGATGCTGTTCTTTTTTTGATTTTCGATAAGTATTAAACGTTTCATTTTAATATTTTCGGAATTTTACTCGGATTCTTATCAAAATTCCGTCTACTGACGAAAATTTTAGAGAAATAATTTATTTTTGTTTTTCCTCTAGAAAAACAGTTGAAAATATATGCTTTAGTTATTCTTCTCGAGTAAAATCGATAAATTCCATTTACTCGAACTAAACTAAGAATCGATGAAAGATAAATTTTGTACCAGTATAATGTTTCAACTGCTTAGTCATAAATACCGCGTGATAATAGAGCTTTAATATTATTTTTTTATAGTTTAAATAATATCTTCCGTGTAAAAGTTGCAAAAAGTTCATTGTTTTCTTATTTAGAAGATATTTTACCATCTAAGCTAGATAAAATTTTTTATTTGAACTTGATTAACGATCCGTTATCAGAATATTATACTTGTAATTGTTCTACTAATCGAAATTTTGAACTTTACTGCGAAATATATAGTTAATAACTAAAGAAATTCATTCAACTCTTTCTTTCTAGAAAAAAAAAAATTTTTTTGATTAAAAATCGGATTTTTAAAACCTGCTTACACAAAAAAAATTTATGCAAAAATCACGTGTCTACTATATACATTAAATTTACAATCATTAGTACGATTTTTTTTTTCTTCTAAAGAATCGTTCTTATTAATTTGATAAAATACGATTTGAAATGAAATGGTTGAAAAGATGTGTCCGTCTTTAAATTCTTATAAAGAACCGATCGCAGAAAGTCGAATCGATATTTTTTGTTTGATACACGCTACCTGACTTATCAAACACTTTTATCTAATCGATAAGCTGAGCTTTATCTGTCAGCAAGTCGAAAGATCTGTATCAATGTTAATAATTTCAGGTCATCGTCATGAGATAGCATAAAAAGACAACGGATATCTATCGCTTCTTTCATTCGCTTCAACTGTAGATGTATCTATAATTATGTTATATAGTAGTAAGACAATCGAAAGATATTTTGTGTCTGAAACCGCGATTCACCAATATGGAACATTTCGAGCAAAGTCTAAAAGCAGATTACAAAAATGAGGAAAAGGTAATGAGTCCCCGAGGAAAATAGAAATACTCTTAGCGTCTTCTATTGAAAGTGGAAACAACCTTTATTGGAAACCAAGTAAATAACATCAAACTGCCAAATATGGAACGTACAAAGAAGTATTGATTTTATTATTAATAAACTTTCGAAAAGAAATTCGCCTTGTTCAAATTCTATAGGAAATGACTTTGTTTTAATTTTGATTCTTCCCTAATTGCGATGAATTAACTTTAATTCCCATAATTATTGAATTTAATTTGAATACAGTATCGCAATATTAAATATTGTTATTCTAAATAATACTCCTTATTAACTGTAAACCCATTTATTATATCATATGTTAATTTGACAAATATATGAACATTTAGTGTTATAAGCCTCTTATATTTTTGTTCGAAAGTTCAAATAAAGTTAATAATATTGATACAAGAAGCCGTTGTTATTTGTTCGACTCTAACATCTTAAACTTATGAGATTGTTTTTTAAGGCTTATTCAGTTGCTTTAGTTGTTTCTACTTTTCACTAAAAAAAATTTTAGTTATACCTACTGTAATAGAGAAAAGAGAATATAATTTTTCAGTTTGTTATTACAGAATTATTTATTAAATCACGATTGTTTAAAAGTTTTTAAAAGAATCTCAGTTTAATAAATTTTAATGATAACTGAACATTTTATTTGTAATATATCTTATATTTTATATATTTTATTTTTACATAATTTTTCCTTCGATATTACTGTATATAAAAAATAATAAAATACGGAAAATAAGATATTTTTATTAAATAGATTTTGAGCGGTGTTCTGCTTTTAGTTTAAATGTCGTTAGAATAAAACGAATTGAAAAATTCTTAGCATAATATAAATAAAAATACTCATTAAGGAAATATTTATTAATTTTTATATCAATCTAATCTCGTTAAGATGAATTTGTTACTCTAATACTTCTCTTATACAAACCACTTCAAATATATTTTTATTCTAAACTTTGCTTTTTAATTTTTATTTAGCTGTATACAAACCGTGTTGCTCTGGCAACTTTTGCATATAATTATGCCAAACATCAAACCCGCTTTATATTTTTTATATCTTAAAGTCTAAGAGTTTAAAGGAAAATACTCTAAGGTTAAAAACAAAAATATTTTTGCAATCGGAATTAAAATATATATATATAATGATCTTATGTGACAATGAGAGAAAATATTTTATTGCTTTGAAAGACTACAGTTGAATTTTCAAAATAATTATGGTACTGTTTTAAAACCTTAGAGATAATTATCTTTTTGATAGACTGATTGACTGCGTAGTGTACCTTAATGATCTCATGTGACAATGAGAGAAAATATTTTATTGCTTTGAATGACTACAGTTGAATTTTCAAAATAATTATGGTACTGTTTAAAACCTTAGAGATAATTATCTTTTTGATAGACTGATTGACTGCGTAGTGTACCTTCCACTTGAAGAATTGAAACCGATTCTAGGTTCAACACTTCTATATTTTCCTCCATCATCGTGGACGATTCTATAATTAGTCTGTCTAACTCGGGTTGGGTTCCTATCTATTACTATATATTTCTCGTGACATAAATTCTTCCAAAATTATAAAAAGAGTTTTATTTCTTTAAGATTTATTATTTGTCTAACTCGTGTTGGGTTCCTATCTATTACTATAATCTCTCGTGACATAAATTCTTCCAAAATTATAAAAAGAGTTTTATTTCTTTAAGATTTATTAGCTGAACATGAAGATGTGTTGAATCACATGGAAGACATAGAGGATTAATTTAAGCAAAGAAGAGCGAGAAGAAGAAAGAATTGTAGTTCAAAGGTTGAATAATATATTTATTCACTTCAAATGAAATAATAGATAGCCCTCTTTTTCTTTGATTATTTCCAATCCAGAATGAAATAAAAATTACAGTATAGAATTTAAGTTTTAACAGGATATATAGCATAAATATCATTTGATTTGAATAAAATCATTATAAGCCTATGGTATCGAGACCCATCATAATACCACTATATTAAAATGATCGATATGAGATCAACATTATTGATGTAATAAAAGATGTTCACAGGTGTTTAAACGAAATTCATATATATTATTGGGATCTGTTAGATCAGCTGCTGAAAATGTCTAAAGCTGATCATATTACGTCGGAAGGAATGACCCGGATGTTGGGCATTTTCAAATTTCAAAAAGATTTAAAATGGAATAGTAGAAAAGATCATGAAATCCAGTCATCCATATTAATTAATTTATTTAAATGTAAAATAGCATGAATATGGAAACGATTATATGTCAAGAAATTCGAATTGCATTGACTCTCAAGAGGTTCAAATACAGGAATAGCCATTAACTGTTTTCTGTATCCCCGTAGACTACGCACAAAGTTGTGAGATGGCTATTTTGATTGTTAATGGGTAATTAGTGAAAAGTCTAGTGGAGTATGTGATTCTCACCTGATCAATAGCGATAGTGATAATAAATCACCGATTCGCTATCTCAGAAGACAGAAAAATCCTTTCACATATTTTTAATCTGTTATTCAATTCCCCAAGAAAAGCTTCTGACTGATTTCGTTTGAAACAATCGAGTCACGAGCAAAAATTCTTCTCTCGTTGGAAAAGTAACAATTCATTATTATGATTATGATATTGGATTTTTTTTTCATATAGAAAAAATAAATTTAAAAGAAGCAAAAAAATTCACGAAATTACTTATTAATACTACGAAATTATTTTGATTTTTTGTCAGACGGCAACAGAAAAAAACAAAAAAAAAAAATTCCGGAAATAATTAGATTCTGATTGAATTTTCCTTATCTTTTTTATTAATTGTGAAGAATTCGTGTTTACATTTATTTATGTGGAATTTTTTATAATTAAAATATTGTTATTCTAATTAAATTAAGAAAAAAATTTATGAATAAAACACGATACATACAAATAACATAGAATTAATTCTAATTGGAATTTGAAATGAAAATCATATTATTTTAATATTTGTTAAATATTCATTTTAAATCAGTTAATGGGCCTTTTGAATTCGTATTATTCTCGAAAGTTAATTTTGACAGCGAATTGCTTATCACATTATATCTAGTTTAACATTTGAAAAACTAAAATTATAATTAAGTTATGGTCCTATATGGAGTTGTCATATTCCAGGATCTATTTATTTTATCATCCGTTTAAATTTAAATTTTTTATGAAAAATCTATATAAGACTGGATTTCTTATCCTATAAACAGAAACTAAAGAAAAAAACAAACAGGAATCTGGAATCTTGCAGTTGAGGAAATAATGTTTCAGAACAAGCATAGCAGTCAGATCAATGTCTTTGACACGGTGTGACACGATGGCAAACCTTTATTTATTGGTCAGTGGGGACTTGTAAGGTAAAACTGTCAAACTTGCCCTCGGTTCTCGATACAGGGTGGAGTACAGTGGTCCAATTAAAACAGAAAAAATTCTGTGGTTATCTCTAAACATGTCTTGTTCTCGCTTATATCTAAATTTCACCATGAAAAAAAGTTATTTTCTTGAACAGAAAATCAAAGCAACTATTAATAATTAAATCTATATAATGTATTACATGAAATACTTATAAAAACAATATTATTAGTTTATTTTTGCCAACAAATCATTCCATAAATCTTTTATTATAAAAAATTTAATTAATATAAATTAAATTCTGTTCATTTTATACTAAACTTTAAATATTTTATAAATATTGTATAGTTTTATTATTTTATTAATAGTGGGCAGTTTCGACTTTAGACTATAGAGTGCTTAAGAGCTTAAGGAACATAAGTTTTATCTGTATCTATCCAGCTAAATTTTAAAATAATTCATTTCGAAATAAGGATGTAGAATTGGCCCGTCAAATCTACATCCTTAAAAAAAAATGTATACGATAATAGAGAAACCAAACGAACGGCGTATGTTTTTCTTTTAATAATAATTATGGTTATATTTTCATACAAGCGTAACTATTTTCATCTCTGGGATGGCTTCGATGGAAACTAATGCTAGAAAAGATAATCTTCGTTTAGAACGATTCGCCGAATCCGTAATTAATGACTACTTTTAATATTGACTGCTTTTCAAACAAGAGCTGGTACAACTAATATACCAGAATCAGTGGAGAGTGAAATTGTGTATCACTTATCAACAATTTGTGGTCAGAAGGAAAGGTGCGACAGCTGTGCCAAGCTATTATCTACGATAATGGTATCTGTGACCTGTACCACACCAATCGGAATAGTTTTACCCAATTCTGGCTTTTGCTTTCGTGCCAGCTATCACGTTAGCAGATTCCACACGGAAATTCTCTCTTTTATTGTTGAATTTGTAATCTTTCTAATATCCAAAACTACTTTATATGCCGAAAGTCATGCTGTCTCTCATGCTTATATCTAAACTCTACGTACATATTTTTTGCTCATTCCGTATTCGTTTTTCGAGTTTCGTGGTTTGCAAACTTGAAAGAAAATACACGGGTTAGCTTGAAAATAAGTTTCTAAAGTTTTAGGTGCTTGGGAGAGAAGTGTGATTCGTTTTGTCCTTTAGAAAACGTTGTCTTTTTTCATTTAATATGTAAGATTTTGTTTGGAAATCGGACGCCCTATTTCGTGTTGTGTTTCTAGAATATGTGATAAGAAAATAAAACACTGTTGAGTACTTTTTATGAAATTTTCAAATTGTTTGTTTCTATTTCCTCGACCAAACAAAAAGTTTAAAAATGCTGCTACAAAAAACTTAAAAAATTCCTGGAAGGAAATATCATGTTTTACTTCTTACACGAAATTGTAAATAAAGTGTAATTATATTTTATTAACAGCAAATTTCTACCAAGTACAATATTCGATAGTAATTTTAAAATTTGTTTAAAAGTAAAATGTCTCATTTAATAAGGTCTATGATTTTCATTTATGGGTTAACGGAAAATGAAATGTTACTTTAATATTCTTTAAACATATTTCGCAATGTTAAAATAATTACTGTTATCTCAATAATAAAAATAAAAAACTGCTTTTAAATTTTGATATTGGGAAATTTACTTGCATTGTACACCCGAGGTATCTTCTATCAAAATGAATAAAGTTAAGTGTTAGATAGCCATAAAAATAGTTGTATCGATATTCATTTAGGAGCACAGCTGTTTCTAAACGATTCTGTCTCACATTTTGTTTCCTTAATTATTTTCTTGATGCTAACAATTTCGTTGACAAAGTAGATGCCTCTTGATGTTTAATACGTCATCTATATCGCTATCTTATAATTTTCAAACTTTCACCATAAGAGTAATACCAACTTTCGATGTAAACATTGCAATTAGGTATAAAACCCCAGACGACAGTAAATTAGGATAAGCTAAAGGATACCGAGTAAATCGGAGTTTCTAACTAATTTTCCGTTAATGAACTTTTCTAATTAAAAGGTTCAATTTATTTAATAAATTTTACAATGTTATATCCATTCTATCAAATCTTCTTCACTTCGCACTTTTAACTTATTAAAATTGTTAGAATTATTTAGCGGAGTCGATGGTTTATTAGTCTATATTTGTTTTTAAATAGTAATAGTTTCGACATTTATATTTTTATATAAAAATTTATTTATATTTCTGGTAGAGTTAAAAAAAAAGTATTCTGTTCGAGTGTTAAATAGTCAAGTAAATTAGAAATTTATTTGCAAAATATGCAAAATTAAGTGATACAGTGAAACCTATTAAAGTGACCACCCTTTGGGACCGACCTGACTGGTCACTTTTCACAAGTGGTCACTATACAGGACAATAACCCTCCCCCTTCCCCCAAAAGAAAACAACAGATTATTCTAAACTGCAAATTTATATTAATTAAAATCATCAACTTACAGTCAATAGATAATGACGACATATAGTAGGGGTAATTCCAGTAGAGTTGCCCCACCAAATTAAAATTGGCTCTGAAAATTTTATTTCGCATAGACGTAATTTCAAAGATATTTTAGTGATACTTCCACTTTGTCTATTTTCTATAAAAACTACAAAAGTTGCATCTTAACTTAATAAAACTAAACTATAGGCATAAATATAAAACCCTTCATTTGGCCATCTCTCCTGAGAGTCCAGGAGAGTTGACCTATCCAAAAAAGTGGTAGAAATGCATATATATTTAGGTACAATGAATTTCGTAATGTTTTTAACTCATGTAAGAACTATACAGTTCTGTGAAACTTATGTATAATAAAAACCAAGCAAGCCAGTTTATGAATAAATTAATATTTTTATTTTAAATTCTGAATTTTATGTTTTCTCCCACAAATATTGCATCTTACATCATAAATAGTGCACGTTTCGTGCATCCACTTTTTGCAGTCGATGCATTGAATCCATTCAGCTGCCGATTTTGTTTTATAATAATTCTCCAAACACTCCAAGCAAGAATTCTCATCCTCAGAAGAATTATGGTTAAACGCTTCACCTTCACACTCACTAAATGATTTAGTTCCTTTTTTTGTTTGTCTTTGTTTGTGTTTATCTAGACCTGTGGCTATATT
>AYEL01043664.1:0-31227 GCA_000484575.1 Olivierus martensii
TATATATAATAAAAATACAATTTAAAAATATTTATTTGAAATTTATACATATATTGTTGCTGGGGGTTATCTTCTATATTTATAGTTCTTGTAACAAATGGCTGTTCCTAGAAGTTACCCTATTGTTGCCTGATTTATTCTGAAAGTCTAAGATACCATTTGATATCAAATTTAAGCATTAATTTGATATATATTAAATAGAATATTTTTTAGATTTTCACATAAAATATTCATTAATAGATCGGAAGAGCGGTTCAGCAGGAATGCATATTTTTTAGATTTCCACATAAAATATTCATTAATTATAGATCTCTCTAAAATTAATTTGCAATAAATTTTTAAAAGTTTTAATAAATTGGTATTCAATAAAACAATGATAAAATATTTTTATTTAATTGAAATTTTAAATTTTTAACTAGTACCTTTTTTTCTTTCATTATCAGTAAAATTTTTTTCTGATATATTAAACAATGAAATGATTATATATGATTGAACTTGACTATATGATAAATTTTTTTATTTTATAAACTATGATATTGTTTATATAAGTTATAATATTTAATTGTTTAATTTTCTATATTCTTTTAATGAAAACTTATTCAGAATGAAGAATATTATCTATAATATATTAAGCTACAGAATATATAATGTAGTTTGTTGATAAAAAATACATGATAAAATATTTAAAGATTATTCTGTATGGAAGTAGAAAATTATTTTGTAATGAAAAATAAAAATATATTGTAAAATGTAGTTTCATAAATTAGAAATGTATATAATCCAGAAAAAAATCTTAAAAAAAATTGTTATGGAATACAGTATAACTGTTGTGAGTCTATGAAAAAAATCATTTACAACGTTAATATTTTATGTAAAACAATTTTGTGTGTTATGTGATTTTTGTCATGTATTGAATTTCACTTGACCAAAGCTGTTATATTTCATGCCTTGATCATCATTTATAATTGTGAGAATCACAAAAACTCAACAATTTCTTATATATAGTTGAAATTGAAAATAATTATTTTGAAAAAAATAATTTACATGAATGTCAAATTAATAAAATGTACGGTATATACACACACAATTTTCACAAGTAAATAATTTGTAATCTGATTAACCTGATTTATTAATTAATTTTATAAAATAGAAATTATCCTAGTATGATTTTTGTCAGTAATTCCAAGCAGTGTGCCTCAAGATTGTTAGCAGACATCCCTCAAAATGTGTTGTCTATGGTTATAAATTTATAAACAGGGTTCTTGACAGGCTTTTGAGACTTAGCACAAAGATACTCTGCTTTGTAATCCTCTTTCTACTATTTATAGTGAACCAAACTGTATAATATTCTTTAAATGTTAGCCTTACAAATGTCCAGTTGTTTCTCCATGAGGAACAGATGAATATAAAAGAAAAGTTAAGGTACTTTATTATAATTGTGCCTCATCCTGACAAAGGAAAAAGGTGTGAACTGTTGCTTCGTATTAAATCTCAAAATGAGATAGTGATATAGAATAATTATTGTTAATAAGAATAGAGTTTTATTCTTATTTAAGATAATGGATATATTTCTTAAAAGTCATTAATGATAGAGTTAATGCTATTATTAATTCTATCAAAAAGAGATTGAATTAATAACAGACAACCATTTGTAATTATTCATTTGCCTTCATAACCTCATAGCTAAATATAATAATAATAATAATAATAATACAGTATAGTTTAGAATTATACATTCATGAAGATCTAGTATGATTATGTACAAAAAGGCACTTTAGTATAAAACTGAAATGTTTTCACTAAAATTAAAATTTTCTAGATTAGCATATAAGAAACATTGAATGTGTGCCAATCTTTAGCAGATAATTGAGCTAGGCTAAAGATAAACAGTACTGAAGTGTGGCAGAAAGTTTTCTCCAATTATCCTACAAATAAAATAACATACTGATTACAATAATTCCACTTATTAAGTTACTTTTTCCTTCCTAATACATAAAAAATTACTTAATCTATTACTCCAAAATATCTCTATAGTATGCCTTATCTATTAAAGAAGCAATCTTAATATAACCCAAAATCTTTAATTTTTGTTGTGGAGAAAGCTATCACAGTTATGTATGTGAATGAGTAGATGTTGTATATCAGTTATTATAATGTGGTATAAATGTAGACTTGGCATGTACCATTTCTTCATTTTAGAAGAAAAATCAATGTGCCATTGTCAAACTGTTCATGTTATTAGAAGATTGGAAATGGATAATTATATGTATCAAAAAAAAAAAAAAGAATAAAATTAATTGTTGTTTAAATGATCTCTCATTTTATTAATATTAATAAACATATTTTATTAATTTTAAATTATATTTAAATATAACAAATGATGAATTACTAATAATAATTTCTTCAGCATTATAACTAAAAAAGAAAACAAATTCCATATCTCTTCTATGAAATCTAAATTTATTGATCTAAAAAGTGTATTTAAATTACACATAATCTCTAATGTATTGAATTAGGACCATTTTGTGGTAACAAAGAAATTTTTTCATGTAATGTGAATCTAAGTTTAAAATTAGTATTCCATAAAATACTAAGAGTTAATGTGGCCAAATTAAAGACTACATTCCTACAATTGTTAACTGCTATACAAAATCTCAAACAACAAAAACATATTCTGTTATGAAATAAAATTTTAAGTATTTTAAGTAGTTGTACTTGTAGAAATAATTCACATATAGGTGACTTAATATACAATGTCTGTTGTCTAATTCCACTAATGTAATTCCATCTAGACTCAAATTTTTCAAGATCTCATTTTTTTTAAACTACGGGCAATTCCTAACTTATGAAAGTGAATCATTTTGTGAAACCTTACATTAAGTCAAAACATACACGTATCAGAGCATATACCTTATACAGTACTAAAATAGTACCTGATACTATATCATAAATATGTAACATTAAAAATAGTTGTATTAAAGATTAAGCATGTAAGTCAAGTAGTAAAACAGTTGCTTACTATCTTTTGGATTCTGGAGAATTGGATTCATTTCAGAGTCCCACATCTTCAGTTTTTCAGAAATCTGGGTCTAGCTCATTAACTAAAACTAACTTAATAAGCCCATAAAACATATTTACATATGATAAATGATGATATTAGGAGAAAAATGCTCATATCTCTGTATTATAGCTTTATCCACTACAATTAGTATATTTTTAATTTCTAATCAGAAAACTCTACATAAGTACAGATCTACATAAATTGAGGATTGATTGTATATCTTAAAAGAACTGAAAAATTCAATCAAGATATAGTTTAAAGAAATGAGATTATAAATTCTATATTTATATATATATCAAAAAGTGCAAATAATATATTGCTTTAAATAAAAATGCATATATTTGCAAAGTAAAACTTTTATCATCTCAAGTCAGATAAAACAAGAATTTTTTGGAGTCATCATGAATTCAACTTTTTGCAAGTTAAATAAAATCAATGATTAAAAATAATTGATAAGCAAATACATCATAATTGAAAACAAACTGATTATTCTGTTTGCCATGTCACGATATTATAATTAAGAATAGAATGATTATGCTAATAAACTTAGACTGATTTTAAATTTTGCTCTCATGCACATACATTATGATGAATAAAAATGAAATGTTTTTTTTAGTAATTATATCAACAAAGATAATAAATTTAATTAAAAGAATTTATTGTGTTTATTATAATCTTTGTGAAGAATTTATTATTTCTTTTAATAAATTTCAATGAAAATAACATCCAGAAATGCAAGCTCTCTTCATATAGATTTTAATGTTAAATATGATATCATATTTATATTCATAATTACTGATAAAGTAAATGTACGGATATTGATGTTTATAATTAAAATTATTAATAAAACTTTTTTTTATTGTTTATGGATATGTTTTAAACTATTTTTATCATTTTATGAAACTAAATTATATCATATGTTTTCTATACAAGTGAATTTTTCCATCATTGTTTATGGGTTAAGGAAAATTTTTAATCTCAAGTTTGATATATTTTGAATTTGCTATTTTTCCTTAATACAAGATTATGTAATTTCATTAGAAGCATTTGCAAATATAATAAAATTTTGTTAATATATTAATACAATAGTTTTTATTTATTTATTTATTAGTGCTAATGAGTGCATTTCTTTTAGGATATTTGGAACCAAATAAAATATAATGTTGATTCAAAAATTTATAGCCTCAGAAGACTAACAAAATTATTATTAGACCTTTGTTTGTTGATGATGCACTGCATAAGTCTACCTCCTGTCATTTCACCCATTTTTTCTCCTCCTGCCATCTATAGACATCTTGGAGAGTTATTTCTAGAGAAGTAGTGGGACAAATATAACCCACATTTATTTCAATAAATGAAATATGATACAAATTTAATTTTTGTAAAAATGTGTTAAGTATAATGTTTAATATTAAAATAAAATAATAAAATCACAAAAGTAGTTCTCATTTTTTCCCACCTTATAAAGGGTCAATGATGTAATTATTAAAAATATCATAATATAATAATATAATAATTATATTATTATAATTATTAGCTATTTGCTCATCTCATAGATTCCTGCTAACTCAAAAAATTTCTTTACATTGAATTTATGTGAAAACTGATTGAAACTTAAATTCTTATATACAAAATATTAAATGAAAATTTTACACTAAATCTGATTTGAATTCCCATAAATGAAGTTGAAATTAATATAAATACAAATAATAGCTACAAAAAATTAAAATATTTATTATTGGAATATTTTTAATCTTTGAAATTTAGTGTTAATTTTAATAATAATAATATATCAAATCCAAATAAAATATAGTAGGTCCTTGTTTAATAATGTCTCAGTTAATGTCTTTTCACTATTGTGTAAGCATGAAAAATTAAATAAATAAATAAAAAGATTAAAAATTTAAGATAATGAAAAAGAGATGGAAACTTATAGTAGTTATAGAAAGCAAGGTGTCTATTTTATTTAAACATTAACTCAAATATATAATATTTTCTATGAACAATATATTAATTAAACTATATAGCATACAAGATATTTGGCTATATTGGCAAGTAAAAACACTTCAGTTTCCAATCAGAGGACCCAGGACCAAGAATCTATTCCTTGAAAAATTTATATAAGGAGTCCAAGCTAGGCTCATCAATCTGTCCTATAAAATTTTAAAAGCTTCTATCTGGAGTGGCACAGTTGTTTAGTGATTAGTGACTGATTAAGATTTGGTATTAGAAAAAAACCATGGACATAATAGCTGTGAACTAAAAGCTGTCTTTTATTAGAAAATAATTTTCTTTACCCTATGACATGATATAAAACTGCAATGTAATATTTAAAGTTAAAATTTACAATTAAATCATGCTTTTATTTCATTTTATTCCATAATTGAACAATAATCAAAATGCTTAGATTAGAAAAATTACTAAAAATTACCTCTTTTAGTACCAATCAGAAAGAATTTTATGAAACCTCAACTTATAATACCAAGCCTATGGGATTTTTGATTTCAGTTAGTCACAGTAATTTCAGGAACCTAACTCTAACATTAAATGAGGATCCATTGTAAATAATTCTAATAATTTTGACATTTAACAAAAAAACTGACTATATAATCTATAAATATATGAGGCTATATAAACTAAACAGGATAAAAGATATAAATAATCAATTATTAAATATATAAATTTTCTTTAAAGATATTAATAAATGTTTTTAAGAATTAAAATAAAACATTACTACATTTTTATAATATTTTTTATACTTTAATCAAATGACTATAAGTCAAATTTGCATTTTTTAAACATTAAACAAAATATATATATACACATATATAAATATAATGCTATAACTCAACAAATAAAATTAACTGATAATATTATGTCCACCAAGCTAACAGTCCTAATCCTGGTTCACTGATGGTTCCCTAAAATAATACAATTTCAGAAAATTATAAATTTTATTACTGCTTTTATTTACAATTATTTAATAATTAATTATTATGAAAATTTTTATAAAATTTTATAATGTTTAAGATAATTTATATGAAATAATAACTAAAATAATTAAAATTAGTATGTACTGTTAAGGAATATGGTATTCTTTTCTCTTTTTCTTCTGTTTCATTCATATCTGGACCACTTGGTGAGGTATCAACAAATGTTTCATCAACTACACGAAATCTATATTAAAAAAATGATAATTTATTTTCATAAATTATAGACATTTACATAATTTTAATCTATTATATTAATTATCTTCACATAAAATTCCTACTGTTACAATTCTAAAATCTCATGATATAATTATTTTTTCCTATTATCTTTAGAATCAAATATTTTAATTAAAAAATGATAAAAAAATATTTTCAAAATTACTAAGTTGTTGATTACTGAAAGAAATGAAAAGAATATAGTTAGATCTTGGCTTACAAGTTCCTGGATTTACAAGTTCTTTTTTCAAATATGAAGTGTCAACAAAATTGAAAATAACATTAATTGCAATAAATAATTGTTAAATATCATAAAGAAGGCTTTTCAAACTACATATATAGTTAGGCAATACAAAATAGTAGATTCATAGCAGACAACAGTGTCTCTGCTATTAAATGGATAAATCAAGATGGCAGATTACAAAGCAAAGTAACATATCCTTTAGTCACCATGGTTTCATCAAATATTGTGTATATAATTTTCATTCTCAGATTGCACCTAAGGCAGTAGTTCATCTGTAAAAATTCTCATCTACTGATCCGTCAATAATGAAGAATAAAAATTCTTTGACATTTATATGATATAAATAATTTCTTTATAATAATAATTTGCTTCATTTTACTGTAAAGGCTATAGTTTCATTTTTTTAGATAAATAAATCATTTTTAATCATAAACTATTGATTTTGTTAGCATTTACTTAATTTTACTGTGATCAAATTTCATTGTTGAAAACATGACCTGTTTTTAACCTTTGTCTCGGGAAATAAACAGTTGCTTTATGAGTGTATTATAGGAACAAATTAACTCATAAAATTGAAAACTGTATACAGAATCCATTTCACAACTTATAAATTAAAATTAAATCACAAAAATACAACATATACCAATATAAAAGTTATAAACTATATAAAATATAACAACAATGAAATCATAAATAATCATTCCATAAATCAATTGATTATTGTGAATTTCCAACAGTCGTTTGATACAAATTTCCAATAACAGTATTTTGTGACTAATATTACTTATATGGTAATTATATTTTCTCCTAATGATTTCATATCTCTATAAATATTGTACTTCAGGATTATCTATATATAAGATTTTTTTATATTTATTAGTATTTTAAATTACATAAATATGTATTGTTTGTTTTAAATATTAAGAAGCAATCATTTCAATCAAGAAACTATTGGAATTTTGCATATGAGTGATAAATAAATATATATGAGACCACAATCATAAAATTTTATAGATAATCAATTATAATAAAAATGTAAGTATGTAATATAATGTAAAAGTGACTACTAAGAATTCATTATTTTGCAGCATTTATTTTACTGTATGTATTTTGAATTTCTTACTAACAGAAACTGTATTTCTGTTAGCTGAATCAACAATTTAAATTTTGATATTTTTGAGATCTATTTTTTAATTTGTAATTCAATCTCTTCCTAACTGAAGATTACTAAGATGTGTAATTTCTAGGTTCAGAAAAATCACTGAAATAAAAATCAGAATATTTTCAGCAAACTTCAATCACTATGTGGTTGTCACAACAGATAATATAAATGATACTACAGGTATATTCCATTTAATAACTCTTGCTTAATATATTTTTGCTATAAATGTACAATCCATTTTACTACCATTCCTGCTATACTGTACAATTGCTCCATTTAACATATTGACAGTGATATTTAAAATTTCCACTATTCTGAAATTGAAATGATACCACATAATACAATTTGAAATGGTAGACACCATGATCTACAGCAGGGGTGTCCAACTCATAGTCCATAGACCATACTTTTTTTATCAGGCTCATTTAGGTTTTAAGACAGTGTCCAATAAAGGGCTACAGGCCTTGCTCCACCATGAAGGTATTACAGGGATCCTTCTGAGAGATGTAACTTGGCTTTAATCATTGCCAAACATGGCAGGGACAAGGCCCACTGTCAACGAGAGAGGCCAGGCTGATCCAGTTGGCCTTCTGGATGGAAGATCCTTCCAATCTCAGCATCTTGTGCGAAATGTTCTTATAACAACCAGTAATAGCTGAGAAAGGGTGGTTTTAAGTACTGCCAGCAATTGGCAACACATCAAAACAAAGCTCAACAGTGGGAGGACCTCCCACTACAGGAGGAGCTTTGGAATATCGACTCAAACTGCAACAAATTGACGACCGGGCCAAGAGTGGTTAGGCACCATAAATCTTGTGACTGTGCCAACATCTTGAACAGTACCTAGATCTTAATTGAGTATCACTCCTAGTGGCAGGATGAGCACTCAAGGCACATACTGCCCTTGTTCAGACAATCGTGGATGACTGCCAAGGGTGAGAATCTCCCCACTTCATATCCTGATGCAGCCAAAATTGCTGCAAGCCACTACACGGACAATATCGACTGATGCCATGCAATGGCTGGGCTTGGGCACCTTGATATGGCTGAATATGGCTTGGGACAACTCCGTGAGGTTTTATGATTCTCTAGGGAAGCAAGTTTCCCCAGTCTGGGGACAAATCCCCTACAGTCTGAACCAGACCAACTCTCAGCAGGGTGTGATTAAGGCTTTTATCCCTCAGCTATTCATCCCATTGGCACAGTATGTCACCTTGGGATTTGAGACTCTTTTAGAGGACTTACCACACATAGGACTTATAAATTGGGCCGATTCTTGATCTTAGATCTGCAGGGAATTGAGTGGTTGAGTGACGAATTACCAAGTAACCAGTGGCAAGAGATGGGTGCAGCCAGGCTCTACCGACCCTAAAGGAATTTCTTCACTAGGGGCAGTATCTGGGGGCCTAGTGGAGCCTATTCTGGACTGGCCAGTCACAGCAGGACCTCTCTATAGAAAGTCAAATGAAACCCAAGACAATTTATCTGGCTAAAATTTTTCCCACGGTGGTCTACTCAAGTACAGCTAATCTCTTTCGACAAACTGCTATCGTCACACTGATGTCTGGACATGCAGACATCAGTGACCCAATGGTGTGGGGTCATTTTCACCTGGATTTTGTCAGACTCTAGGAGCCACTTAGTTTATCCCTGTCACTATGAATGTATTGGCCAGGCTGCAAAACAGATACAGGCATAGTGACAGTCGGTAAGCCCTCCTGCCATGACAAGGCAGGCTTCTCTCAGAAGGGCATGGACCACATGCAGCTCAACAAGAAATTTTAAACTAACATAAATAATTTATTAATGTTTTTAATATTGAGAAATAAAAAAAACATGTTTTAATTTGGCCCAGCACTTTTGTGTCTTACACAACACACATATCTTAATACTGTTTCGGGTTTATTTCAAATGTCTTTTGCCACCAAGGAAAGGGGAGAACTAGGCTCATCAATTAATTTTATTTACATTTTCAACAATAAAAAGTGCACTCTCCAGTTTAATCTGTTGACATACACACCATGGAAATGGAATAAAAAACAATAAAAAAATAATTAAAAAAAATTCAATCCTGATTTACTCAGTGCAGTGGTTGGGGATCAGTTTTTTTGAGTTCACTGAGTGAAAATATGTCTCTCTGATGATGGATCCTAAATTTTTCAATTGCCAAAATTTGTTTTTAAATTACGTTTTAAAGATAGAAAATTTGAATGGATTGTGTTGGTAGAATTTGAATTATTTTTCATCAAATCATATGGATTCTGCTTTCTATTTTATTTTATTAACCTTATTTTGGTTTTGGTATGAAATAAATTTATTTTTGAAATTTTAAGTAAAATATGAAATAAATGTATTTTATTAAAAAAATGACAATATTTTAATAAAATTCTGTTACTTTTTTACTAATTATACAATTTAAATTAATTAATGAAAATTTGCATAATACTTCGTTTTTTGTTGATAATTTTTTAAAATATGAAATATATTTTTTCAAATATTTAATTTCTTTATTCATAAGGCTTGCTGCTATCAAAAAATAACAAATATTTCATTGGATGGCTAAGATTTTATATAAAAAAAAATTGTGTTTTCTCATATACTGTATTGGGTTGTTCGGAAAGTAATTTAGTTTTTTCCGACGGATGGTGTTAGTTGTATTTTTTCTGCCAATTTTATTCTAAGCCATATTATCATTATAAATTTCGACAATTGACATTTCAAGGATTGGGTTGTTCGGAAAGTAATTTAGTTTTTTCCGACGGATAGCGTTAGTTGTATTTTTCCTGCCAATTTTATTCTAAGCCATAATATCATTATAAATTTCGACAATTGACATTTCAAGGAATATTTATAACAATTTTTTTTTGATTTTGTACATTTTATTTTTTTTGTGTGTCCTATCAAAAATGGAAAATAAAATGGAGATTTTCGGCATGTTTTACTTTTTTATTACTGAAAACGTAAGAACGCTGTTCAAGCAAGAAAAAAGTTATGTGAAATGTAGGGAGAAGATGTGTTAACGGAATGCCAGTGCCGAAACTGGTTTGCAAAATTTCATTTTGATAATTTTGATGTTAAAGGTGCACCATGTGCTGGAAGGTTAGTTGAAGCTGATGATGACAAAATAAAAATATTGGTTGAAACAAACCGCTTAATAACAACATCAAAAATTGCTACAAGATTGGATTTTTTGAATTCAACCATTCATGATCAGATGAAACGCTGATATTTGGGTTCCGCATGTTCTCAAAGAAAGATTTGCTCCATCGCATCGATATCTGATTTGCTGTTCAAACGTGAAGAAAATGACTTCTTTCTGAAGCGGATCATAACTGTTGATAAAAAATGCATTCTTTATAACAAAGTTGAACACAAGCGATCATGGAGCAGAAGAAATGAGCCAGATCAAAGCACTCCGAGACCCCATATTCATCAAAAAACCGATGTTCTTTGTTTGGTGGAATTTCAAGGGAATTGTTTTTCTGAGCTTCTTCCAGACAATTTCAGAATTAATTCGGAAGTGTACTACCACCAATTAGAAAAACGGAACGATTCCATCAAACAGAAGCGGCCAGAATTGATTAACAGAAAAGACAATGTTTCATCATGACAATACCGAACTTCATACAAGTTTGATGGCTTGCCAGAAGCTGTTACAGATTGGATGGGATATGCTACCATATTCACCATATTCGCCATATCTGGTACCTTCCAATTATTACTTAATCCGGTCTTTACAAAATTCTTTACACTGCAAAACACTTAGTTTAAATGAGAATGTCAAAAATCACTTGTTTCAATTTTTTGCAAGAAAAGATCAGAAATTCTATGAGCATGGAATCATGCTACTACCAGAAAGAAGGCAACATGTGTTGGACCAAAATGGTCAATATATAAATAAATAAAATATTTATATACTATAAAAAAATTGTCGTACATTTTCATGGAAAAAACGAAATTACTTTCCGAACAACCCAATAATATGGTACACACAATTCTTCTTCCAATGTGGCCCAGAAAACTCAAAGGTTGGACACACCTGATCTATGCTGGATGGTAATTTTATTTTTTAGTGCAACAAAAAATTCATTTTTTAAATACAAGAGCAAAATACAATTTCTTACTATATTTCCTTGTTCTAACACAGATTTTTTTTCCACTTTTTTGAAATCTGGATATTTTTTTCTATTGATGTTAAAACAAACTTTTCATTTTCTAATTTGAAGAAAATTATATCTATGCTTGTTGCAATAGCAATAATAATCAAAATTTTTCCAATAGCAATCTTTATTCAAAGCATATAACATATTCAAATAACAGGTCAAGATATAAGAAAGCAGAAACAAAATAAAATATGCAAAAGATATTTTGCCACAATTAATGAAATCCATCATACAATGATCATTGGAAACACAAATTTTGTCTTCCAGGTAAGTGCATAATCATCATCAATATTTATTTATTTATTTATTAGAACCATCAATGTTTGTGCAATCGTTATCAGAAATATTAGATTGCTGTGTTTATAGAGCAACAGTTTTTTATAACAATGAATATTTGTATAAAATTATTAAAATATTAAATAATGCATTACCTATACATTGTTTTAACATTCAATAAACAATGGAAATTCTATATTGCATATTATTTCAAGGAGAGGCCAAAAAGTTCTTATCCTCATCATGACAGATATGTTAAGGATCTGAAATTTAGCCTTCAACTTTTCCTTCTCTACATATTCACCTCCTAAGGCCACACACTTCTTACACCTGTGGAAAAGATGATGAATGTTTTTTCATATTTCAAAAAAAGTAAATCTGAATGTATCAGGTTAGGAGAATACAAGGGATGGAGCAAGATTCCATACCCATATTTATACAGAAAAATGACTGTTTCTGCAGCTCAGTGTGCTGATATATTGCCAGTAGCAGCAACACATTTTTTGATATCAAACCAATTCTTTTTCCTTGATAATGCCCTGCAACTTTTGTAACAAGTTCCTGTAGTATGCCTCTGTTATTGCTAACCCTTTCTATAAGTAATTTGTCAATATGACACATTTGCTGTCCCAAAACAGACACAACGTGACCTAACAGGACAACCTTCTCTTGCGTCATCCTGTAGGCTGGTGTGATCACATTTGAATTCCCATTTCCATCATTTCACAATCTTACATGATGAACATTCCTCATCATACACAGCTGACATCTATTCATGTATTGTTTGTGTAGATTTCCCTTGAACATGAAGAAACTGTATCATGGCTCAATACTCAATTTTGACTAGCATGACACCACCTTTTACTACTATCATGCTTCTAACTCCAGTTAAACAGGACCTGTCAAAATTAAAAAATGTATATGTATTAGTAAGATAATAATTTTCATTGTTTACAGTTAGAGATCTACACACACATGCAACATTTTTTGCCTTTCCTCATATGAAGTGTGTGTTTATTGTTTGGGGAAATTTGATTGCATTAATGCTCTTAAATAAATAAAATTGTTTTTTATAAATGTCAATCACAATTTAAAATAGCACTTTATAATATGCATAAATTCAAACAATATCATAAAAAAATTTCATTATAAAACTACTAGACATTCAGGATGTCAATAATCATAAACAAGATGGTGGCAGACTTCTGATACTGAATATCAACTTTTATTTTAGAAGTTGAACTGCTTATTTTTTGTGCTGTTAATATTTTAAATAAATTTTGCCTTGTAATTGAGCTTTTACAGAATTTTTCTTCTAGATTTGAAATAAAATTTGAATAATTTTCTATGTTACTAGCTCTCTGTTATTAAAAAATAGGGAAAATGGAAAGGAATTGCTTGAATAAGTCAATGGTGTGTCAGAAAAGAAATACAGAATTGCATTTGCTAATTATAATCAAAATAAAATAAAAAATAATTAATAATTATTGCTACACTGTAAAACTTTGAATTAAAGTTATTTTAGTTTTTTCAAAAACCTCTAAATGAATTTTAGTGAAACATTTATTTGTAGAAAAGTTTTATAAAATCAAAACTAATATAAAATAATTATTGTTTATCAAGTTTTATACTGCTACAATAATTAACAATTATTATGTATTATATTTTGATTTATAATTTACAAATATAGTATTGTATTTATTTGATTCTAACTTGCCATTGATTTATTGATTTACTTATATAATTATTCCTTTGTTTTCCTATTTTTGATTGCTGGAACTCTGACAACAAAAATTATTCAAATTTTATTGTAAATTTAGAATAAAAATAATAAAAAAGACAAATTATAGGGTAAAGTTTATTTAAATTATTAATAGCACAAAAAAATAAGCATTTCATATTTCAATTTCTAAAACACAAAAATTATTCAAATTTTATTGTAAACTTAGAATAAAAATAATAAAAAAGACAAATTATAGGGTGAAGTTTATTTAAATTATTAATAGCACAAAAAAATAAGCATTTCATATTTCAATTTCTAATCTTTCATTCATAATAGAATATTGTTAAGGAAAATTAAAACAAATGCAACAAAAAGTTTAATGATGACAAATAACATCTTAACAAACAAAGCACTTAAGTTTATTTGAACATCAATTTGGCAGAATATCCTTTGGTTGAATTAGTATTACATCATTTAGATAGATAGTTGTTTCTATTATTGATGCATTTTATGACTATTAAGTTGAATAAACATGAATTATTAATGTTAAAAGTTAAATAATAAATAAAAATGGAAATAAAACAATATAATTCTTCATGAAAGCATTGGGAAATATCTGATTCTTCATAAATTAGGCTTAGACGGTTCCAGATGAAAGTTTAATGCCATCAATCTTTCATCTGGAACTATACAAGCCTTTTGCAAAGTAATTCCTATACTCACTTTTGTTTAGTGCACTGGTTTCCAATCCCAATTAATATGTTATAGCAGGATATACTGTTTAATACTAATCTTAATAAATAAGCAAGAAATTTGATACTATAATGATACATAAATGTGTCATCAGCTATAAAATGATAAACAGTGAATCATACATAGTAACAAACTGTTAAATATGAATCTTAATCAGTCACAAGATGTTGCATTATAGAGCTATAATATAAATTATTTTAATATGATATGTATTTACAATTATAAGAAAAATATAGTTCAGGAAAGAACTAATTGCTTATCTTCCATATACTATAACTGTTGTGTTTATTCAACTTTAATAATTTAATGCAATCCAAAGAATAATTTCTTGAGTTTGTAATAAGGTTTATGACAAAAAAAAATAATAATAATAATAATAATAATAGACAGTTGTTTATTTATAGCAATTTGCAGTCAATTATTCTGCCAAATTTTCAAAAGTTGTAGTCCATTTTTGATAGACAAAGAATATTTGTGTAACTTCACTGGCACTAATACAAACCATCATTCGTTTGCCGAGTTCTCACAGTCATGTGACAAAGTATGATTTTCTAATGTCTCTAAACCTCAGATTGAATGACTCTTGTACCAGTGAAAAGTAACAGTTTATCTGTGTGTTTGAAAAGTATTTTTCTCGTTTGAACATGTCACATTCTTATCAAATGAAACAAAATAGGTTTTGCTACATTTGCAGAGAAGTGATATTAAATTGCAAAGAAAACTATTGCCATAATTTGTGAAAAAAAGCTTATAAATTCTATTTTGACTATAAAATTAGAAATCACAATCAAATTTGGGATCCAAAGATTCATTGCTGTTGACTTTGGCAAGCTGATTAAAAAGTATCCAAAAATCCAAGCTTTTGTTGTACCAAAGGTATGACTTGAGCCTCAAGATCACTTAAACAATTCATATTTTTGCATGACTAAGATCATTGTTTTCTCTGGAAAATCTAAGCATAAAAATAGAATATATCCTAAACTTTAAGACCTGTTTCTCATGATGATTCAATGTCAGTGCCATATCTACCAGAGTCTTGTACTCTTGACTCAATTCAGAATTGGAAGAGGTACCATTAAAAGATACAAAACTAAGCACAAATGCACTCTCAGACTTTTCAGAAACACATCTGATCACTCAGGCAGAATTTAATGAATTCTTTCAGTTAGAATACTGTATATAGAGATATTTTTCATTATAGGGCATCTTTGACTTATAACACTACTTATAGCAGTGATATCATTGATAAATTCTGTGATTGGTTAATACAATTTATTTGCATACTAACCTATGCACAATAGACTGATATATCAAAAACATCTTTTTTTATGTTTGGCTCTTGTAATTTTGTGTTTGTCATGTTTATATGACTAACATAATAAGTAATATTCTAACAAAGATTAATAGTAGAAAATTGTAAAATTTTGGGCATTTCTGACTTCTGATCACTCTAATTTATAACTATAAGATTCAAAACAAATCTGATTATAAGTCAAAGACTACTTGTATTTAACCTTTATGTTATAATTTTTAAAAATACAGTAATTGTTTATTACTATAAAAGTCATTTTAATGTAATTCCTTAATACAGCACGTACTTATTCAATAGTCTTGTATTGACAGAAGGGCTACAGTAAATTTAATTTTCTTGGTTTGAATCGTTTTTGGTTTATGAAGAAGTAATTTGAATTTGAGACAATTTTGGAAAAATCAATTTATCATCAACAAACAGAGATTAATTGCAATGTTTATGAATATTTTAAAAACAGGACTTTATATAACATCACTTCATATATTAAAACAACAAACAGAGATTAATTACAATGTTTATGAATATTTTAAAAACAGGACTTTATATAACATCACTTCATATATTAAAACCAGACAATATTTATATCTACAATATATTTGTAATTTATATAAAAATCAATGAAAATGATTCAACAAAATTAAAATATTTTAAATTAATATTAAATGAAATAACCATTTGAATAAAAGTAAATCAATTGGTTTATATATTTTTAAAAATTATTGTTTTAATTACATTATAACATTTAAAAAATATAGTCCGAAAAGAACAGGATGAAGATGACTACTTAAATGCATAAAAATATCATATGACAGTACAGTGGTACCTTGGTTAATGATGGCCTCGGATAACGGCGTACTTGATTAGTGATGAGTGGTTGTAAGAAAAAAAATGTCTTGGTTAACGATGCAGGCTTTGGTTAGTGTGTGAATTCTCTATAACAAAATAATAAACATACTATAATTGTACTATTTAATAAAAAATTTTTTACCTGTTTAAGTTTTGTTTATTAGCAGGGCCACTGAGAGAAATTTTTGGCTTGTGAGAAGTCTGTGGTCTGGGACCTCATTTAAAAAAAGTGCATCACTTCGGTTTAATAAAAAAAAGTCTCATAAAACATTAAATATTTAAAAAATGTATACAATAAACACAAAACCTTTATTTTATATATAACGATATTTTGATAGACAGTTATTTTGGCATGACTACTTTGGGTAAAGTCATTGTATGGTCCATCGCCAGGACAAGTATGGACACACTACCTCAGACGGCCATTTTTGGAGACAATTACACTTTATGACGCTATTGCGGGATGTTGTTTAGATCAAATAACTACTTGAATGACACGCATATTTTAGCTAAATATTTAACTTTTTACCAAAAGCATACCAAACCATACAATTAGCATTTCAATCACTCTTTTAGACAACATTATTTAGCCCTATAAAGTTTATAAAAGCATTTTTTGAAGAGGCTATTGACTAAATAAATCATTCCGCGGATCGTCTTCTGTAACGTTTCATTTAATATATATATTAAATATAAATCAAAATAATAATAATAATGAGAATAAAAACAATTAACACAATTGCCAGTAAACACGTTGTCATTATGTTTAATTTTAATAAAAATTTAAAACAGAGAGAATTGTGCTGAACTTTCGCTATTTTACAAAACATGCGCAGTACTCGAACCGAGAATTTGTCGTCGTCTGCGCATCCGACATATTGTTGCAAAATGTTGCAGGTGCTTCGGATCACTTGTAAACTTATCGAAAGGTTTCGTCACAGTGTGTGATCACGTGATCGGTAAAAATTTTGTACATTTGAAACAACTGGTAAATGACGTAAGTTATCAGACTTGGTACTATACCGAGCGGTAACTGTTTTATGCATATGGCCTTTGGTCGGTAAGCGAGTAACTTGTTCGTATATATTTAAGACAAGTTAATTGCTTAAGTTCTCATGGCTGTAAAGACATTTATATCTTAATTATGCACAAAGTATTTTTCTTCATCAAATTTTTGTAACTACGAGTGCGGGAAGTTACAATGAATAGAAGTTGTAAGCAACGCATATGAGCGAAAACCAAATTTTCCGTTAAAAAAGTCTTAAGCACGGACATAAGTTCGAGCAGTCGTTAAGCAGGTAAGTCGTGAAGTCAGGAATACCTGCATATCGTATTCTTCTATTTAGTGCAAAAAATATATTATCAGTAAGCTTTGAACTTGGAATATTCTATATATTCTTATTTATATGAAAAATACTTATAGTATACATAGACTAATTATTGGAAAAATTTAATAAGAATTGAGTATATCAAATGAGAAATAAAATAATTAAAAATAATGCATTTTAAAGTCATCCATTCAATAATAATTTTATTGTGCAATAAGTTATGTTGTTATGTTGAAAACATATTTTACATAAAATAGAGTTAGAATAACAGTTTAAATTCGATTTATAATATAGTAGTATACCTTTCTACAATTATTTCTCAATGAGATAATTTAATTATATTATTTAACAATTATGAAAGATATTTCAAAACAGCTGCTCTTTCAAGCTAATTTATTTACAATTATCTCCAAGAAAAAAACAGCAATTGATAGAGCATATCCAATAATAATAAGTAACAGTGGTCCTGCTAAATCTGTGATATTCAGAGCACGGAAATCATCCATATTCTCTTGAATTATTGTTTGATGTTTCATCTTAGCTTGAAGCTTTTCATCATTTGTAAATTTCTCCATAATTCCAGTTTCATACAAGCGTAAAATTCTGAAATTGATTATGTTTTAATTTCAATATAACAGATGTACTCATTTATATACTATTTTATAATAATATATATTGTATATTTTAAATAGCAATGTTAAAAGGCAATTAAAGAAGCAACCAATACATAACAGTACATAAAAAAAGAAAGAGTGGCTGATTATACAGTTTAGAAATGAAAATTTTTAATTTTATTTATTACATAATCCAGTATGTAATAATTAATTAATGATTAATTAATTAATTAATTAATCATGTAATAATTAATTAATGATTAATTAATTATTACATAAGTATTAATTAATGTAATAATTTTATTTATTACATAATCCAGTATGTAATAAATAAAATTATGTCTAACAACGAAGGTATGTTGTCTTACATGAAATAGTATTTAATAATAGCTGAAAGATTATGTTCGACACTTGTGAAAAGATGGGGACTGCTGCAATGTATACGTGAGATTGCACACGAATTACTTCGCTAACAGTTCGCCAGTATATCATTTATGTTTACTACAAAATCATAGAGGCGAAGTAAATGTTCAGTGATAAAAATTTGCATAGCTACACTTTGAAAACTTCCTTAATTGTAAATCATCTCTTCTAAGGTGATATATTGAATATAATAATAAAAAATTAAGGAGTATATTTATTTGATAGTACTTAATATATAATATAGTATAGGGCCTATGTGTGTATCGTGTATCATATACTGTATAAGACAATAATGAATGATAATATACAATGCACTTAAATAATGAAGCACACTTAAATTACAAAATATAAATTACATGTTAAAAGATAACATAATTGATAAGTGATAAGGTAACGTATTTTTCGTGACATGTTTCCAATCTATAGTATGAAGTAAAAAGTTTCAATAAATGAAGGCAATGATTATGTGCGTGGAATGTACTGTATTCATGTTATACAGTATTAGATTTTCACAATCTGTTGAATTAATTTTTGTGTGTTTTGTGTAGAATATATTTTAATGGCATTAAATGTAAAAATAAATCAATGATAAAAATGTCTATCTATTTTTGCCTAAGATCCTGAAAATTAACGTTTTGATAGAATCTTTTATTCATTGCAGTAGAATTTTGGTCACCTTTGACAATTTCGAAATTGTTAGATTTAGGATGGATTCACACTGGTCTGAGACCACGTCTACGACTACGACCATGACTGACAACTTGCGAGAGAACATGCACATTGATCACGACCGGCTTCACGATTTTTCGAATCAACCAATAGCAACTGCGTAAACAACAGCCAATAAGAGCTAATGTAGCATTCAGCTCGTAACAGATGGCCAAATGCCTCCTTTCTATTGGCTACTGTAATGACGTAGCCACTGCGACCACGACAATATTCGGCAAGTTGAATATTGTTGTGATTGCAATAAAGAGTCGGGAAGCGAGGCCAGATGGGATTGTCTCTATAGCAACGGTCACGGTTGTGGTCGAGATCGCAGTCGCAAGGCCAGTGTGAATCCAGCCTAAATACGGAGTTTCCGTACGGCGAGTCAGCTCTGAACGATAAAATTCACAGTCTGCGCATGTGTGAGATTGAGTCGTATCGTTGCTTTTAGTATCTGTTTCGGTCGTACCGTTGACCGATAAAAGCAGTCTTTTATCGTTATGTTTTCGGGAGAACCGATTCATCCCAGAATATTAATATTGTCCTTCAGCGGTTTAATATAACAGCTTATATTTATTACAGATAATAAAAGATAGAATAGAAATAATTTATGAAAATAGAGAGAATTTACAATAATACAACCTCTGGTGTCAGCGGTTCGAACTAACCTTGAGTTGCTGAGGTGACTACCGATAACTTTTCGAAATGATTTTTCGTTTAGTCATCGATCTGAACTGAGTCGTAGCTGTGCGGAAATTCTCTATTATCGAAAAATTTCCGGTTATATTTTGGGTACTATTTTAAACTGAACTTTTTAACTGATTTCTTTAATGTGCATAGTCTTTACCAAAACCAAACACAGATTTAATTATCTTTTTCGTATATAAGTCTGGAATAGGTTGTAGTGAGAAATGTATAAATGTTGGGCATTTACAACTTACAATCATTCTGACTTGTGACACTGGGATTCAAAACAGAACTCTGTAATAATTCAAGAACTACTTCTATTTGTGAAACATTATTCAATCATATATATGTATTGGATATCTGGAAAGTTCATATATTTTTTTGCAGTTGTCAATAGGTGTTTCTATAGTAGTCAAGATCTGCAAGATATTATTTAATTTAGTCATATTATTGAATGATGATACTGTAAACATCATAAAAGTTTATAATATTGTCGGAATAAAGACAAGTTACATTAGTTAGTTTCAGTTTCATCACAAGTATTGATACGACTTATTTTAGGTGTGTAATGTTATATGAGTTTAAAAAAAAACTTTCTGCAATTGATACAACAAAAGATATGTGTGATGTTTATGGAGATAATGATTTATACATATGCATCTGTCAGTTGTATATGAACTCATATTCATATGAACTGTGAAAAAATTGAATGGATTGAGTTGCAATGTGCATTTATCCACTTGGTTCTTAATTTTGAGCTATTTTTAGAAAAAATAGTAACTGGAGATGAAAAATGAACCCCATATGATAACACAGAAAAAGACAGTGGTCTAAACAAAATTTGCCTTTACTTCCAACATCAAACCCAAAATCTTCATAAAAAAAAAGATCATGCTCAGTATTTGGTGGGATTTTAAAAGAATAATTTATTATGAGTTGCTAAAAAATAACAAAACTATTAATCCAAACAAATATTGTGATCAACTTGACAGTTTAAAAGGGAAAATTGTAAAAAAATAAGATGATCACTAGCAAACAGAAAAGGTATAATTTTTAAACCATTCTATCTTGTTTTGATATAAAGGTGTAATATTTGCACTGATGATGGTTTATTAAAACTGCAAGTACTTTGCAATAAATAAGTATTTTTTACTTTAACAGAGAGCTTTTAATTGTGTATTATTTGTACATTTAAAGTGAATTTGGATATATTTTAGGCATAATTTTTTACCATGATACTGCTAGACCACATGTTACCATAATAACTCAGAAGAAATTAAGAGAGTTCAGCTGGGAAATTCTAATTCATCCTCCATACTTGTACCCTCAGATTACTATCTTTTTCTGTCACTATAAAATTTTATAAAAGGAAAAAATTTTGAAAATAATGAGGACATCAAAAACCATTTAAAAACATATTTTCAGTCGTCAAAACCACCAAAATTTTTTTAAGATGGCATCATGAAACTATTGAATCAATAGGAAAAGGTTGTAAGTTCAAATGGAAATTATTTTATTGAATAAAGATATCTTTAAATTTAAAAATTAAATGTTGTATTCAGCGAACAACCGAATTTAGTGGTCCGTCCAACAATATGGTTGCCAGTGGTTTCATTATTTTTGGCAACATAGCATTAGAGTAGTCATTGTCAAACCAATTAGTATATACTGTAGCTCGATAGACTCCAGTTAGGATATAGCTCCTGTGATAGGCTCTACATGTGGCCGCCAATAAATGTAGTATATCTCATGTGCGATATAGTGGCTTAACTAAAAACTAACAAATCTCAATATGTCTGAAATAAAAGTATACTTTTCAGATCAAACTGGAAAAAAAATGCAGACTTACGGGTTTGTAACTTTCCTGATTATTAGTTATCTTTTAAAGAAACTGAATGGTTTAAGCCGATCCACACTATCAAGCTGCTTATGGTTAGATCTCCAATCGGACAAATATTTCTGCATTGCTTATAATGAACCTGTTTACACTGTGTGTAACGTCAAGTTTCGGTGTGATCAGTCTCCAGTCAGGATTTCCCGAAAGAATATTTGACCGGAGCATGACCGAACTTATATGTAGCGATACTGTGACTACCTGCTCTGTTCAACAAATAGTAATTCCAACCTATTTATGTTTTTAAATGTTTAAAAAATTATAGAGAGTATACATTACGAACAATGGTAAAACTACACTGAATTCTGAGAAAGGTATAGGAAACTTGAAGCAGAATATTAAATACATTGTATTTCTCATTTAGTAAACGATAAATTTGTAAAATGTTTTCAAATGGATTCAAAGCGCTATATTAATTTCACTTCGTTAAGTTTATTTAGATAAACTTGAGAGTAAATAGTACTAATTTTAAAAATATATTTACATTAAACTTGGATATATCCACATTCTTGTTCTTGCCTTTTTTTCTTAAATAATATTTTCCACCCAACAAGAAATCAGCCATAAATGTTAACTCTTTACATGAAAAAATTAATGCCATTTTCTACAGCGCACAAGCAACAGTGTCCAACCAGGAGACCGGTTTCAGTGGTTCGTAAACGAATATGTGGACACGTTGTAAAATGACCCGACTAAGAGTGGCTCGATAGTGTGGATTAGGCCTTATACTATAACCAATCAACATGAAAATAATCAAAAGCAGCTTTTTCCTAAAATAATTGTTTCTGAAACTATTCTGGGCACCTCCAAACACACACTGTTAGTTATTTCATAAACCAAAGAAAATTAGCAACAAAATATATTAAATATAAAACAAAAATATAATATTTTTGTATTATAATATGATTTCTTGAGAGTTAATTAATATAATATCTGCTAAAAATGAATACTAAATGTTTTAAGACTTTTACTGGAAGCCTGATCTGTCATTCAATGAAAGATGCTAATTTATAAGATATGACCCAGTGACACTTTTATATTAATAAGTTTCAAGCATTCGATTTACTTCAAAAAATTTCTAAATAAATATAATTGATATCATAGTCAAAGGAAAATGCTTATCTTAAATAGAGTATGCATTAAAAGTTAATTTCTTATACATTTTTAAATGACTTACATTCCATTTATATATTTCTTGTAACGAAAATTCTTCATCATACCAAATCCAGCATTCATAGTAAATAATTGATCTTCGGATACCAGGAAATTTTCCGGTCCATATCTGCTGATAAAAACGTCTATGGCAAGTTCGCAAAAAACGAATGCAAATTTGTTTTTTATGAATTTGTTTGCCAAATTTTCGTCCACCAAAGTTTCTTCAAATTTATTTAATTCATTGAACTTCTTGATATTTTCTCCGTCACCACCAGAAAAATTCTGAAAATAAAATTATTTTCATTGTTTCTGTGTGAATTTTCTAATACTCAGAAAAATAATAAAACTTCATATGTAACTTTCGATCAATTGGTGTAAGAGTTTTCAAATTTTTTGTTAAAGATTTCCGTATTTTATTCAATTTTAATTCTTATTGTATAAGAGTCAGCCAAATCAATTGTAATAATACAATTTCTAGACATTATACTTGGTTTGAAAATCTCTCATAGTGTTCTTCATGTGAAAAATTATATTGGCAATTCGGATAAATCGATTATGATAGCAAATTTCATAATTGGATGTCAAGTAGGCTGAACGGGACTAGTAATACAATTTTTTATTTGCTCAGTACTGTTAATCGGAGTTAGGTTTTTAAAATTGAAAAATCGGAAAACTAGCAACATTTCCGAAAGAATGAAATCAAAATGTAGAAATAATAATAATTGTTAATTTAATTATCACAGTATCAGGTTCACTGTTCTATCTCAATTATCCCGAATATGTGCAATAGTTTTATTTAGAAAGTAATGGAAACATAATCTAATAAAATGGCCTTAAACTCATTCTTTTTAAATGGTCACTTTAGTCTTGTTTGATCGATTGGGGACGCATTTAAAATGAATCCATATGAAGAAAAGTGATCATTACATCCGGTACAGTTGATTATTTTACTATTTATATTTTAATTTTCTAAACAATATGCCTCAATTTATGTTTAAAATTTAGTATCAAGAAATAGGGCTTATAATGAATATTTATAAATTCATAAATCATAATATATACTGTATATATTTTGATATTGAATAAAATACTGATAATATTTTAATTAATAATAATAATAATAAACTTTTAGTTTTAAAGCAACAGTATGTTTAAAAGTTAAATTTGTTAAATATAATAATAAAGTTTTATTCAACTCTTTATTTCTGTTCACATCTTCTATATAAATAATGTTATAATTAAAATTCGCAGAGCATATAATAATGTTTTACTTGCAATTGAAAATTTAATAATAGTTTTTCTTAGGTTAGGTTAGTTCGGTTAAGCCGAGCCGCCATATCCTCATGGGATATTCATTATCTGGCGGCGGCCACTTATAGAGACCATCACTTGTATTATTATTATTGTTATTAAGTGAAGACTAAGATTTTTAATTCCCCTCCTTAGTTCCCCTGATTGTGGAAAATTTTGTTATATTTCTGGAAAAATTAAATTTTCTTCTAAATGATTTCTATAATTAAGCTGTATTATTATTGTTATTAAGTGAAGACTATGATTTTTAATTCCCCTCCTTAGTTCCCCTGATTGTCGAAAATTTTGTTATATTTCTGGAAAAATTAAATTTTCTTCTAAATGATTTCTATGATGATTCTAAATTTTATGAATTATCCTTGTTTATACATAGTAAAGGCATTCAAGGGCCCTTGAGTGCCTTTAATGGGTATAAACATCATGACCTAATTATGCCTGTATGCTTGTGATGTGGATGAGTGTCAAAACAAAGTGATATAAAAAACCATAAAAAAAAAGGTTAAAAAAATTTAATCCTGATTTTATTAATACAGTTATTGCGAATCAGTTTTTCATGTTGATTACATAAAAATATCCACTTTTGATGGTGATTTAGATTTTTTCAGTTGCTGAAATATTTTTTAAAATTACATGTAAACAAATACTGTTTATATAATTGAACCACTTGATTAAATTTGGATTTTTTCCCATTATGTTGATTTCTTAGTCCAATACATCAAATTAATTCTGATTTTGGGATGAAATAAATGATATTTTTGAAATTTTAAATAAAAATCAAATTTTTCATATGATGAACTATAAAATGCTGAAAACTAAATAATATTGTAGATAATAAGAAAGTATAGGTTAATTCTGTTAAAATAAATTAAAATACATCATTCATTTTTTATGTCAATTTCAGCAAAATTTAGGAGAAAATTGCAAAAAAAATAAAAATGCTATTCTTTTTAAATGGGCATAGCACTTTTATTGCTTTACAGCAAACACTTGCTTCCTAGGAAATTGCAGTCAAGCCTACTTTACTCTGTGGCACACAGGATTGGGAGGATTTCTACAATAAACTATATCTAATTAGAGCATTATAAAGAATATTACAGCTGTTTATGTATGAGATAAAATCATTTTTTGTGTGTTAGAATTTTTTGATATAAATTAAAAATATTATAAAAAGTATTGCTGAAAATTGTACAAATGATATAAACACAAGTAAATAAATATGAAATATTAATAAAAATGACAATATTTTGTTTAATTTATGTAATTTTTGTAATAATTATATAATGTAATTTCATTCAACAAAAGTTACATAATTCTTAATTTTTTATGAATAATTTCTGAAAATTTTAGCCAAATTTCTTTATTCTTGGTTTGCTTTGTTCAGAGGAGATATGGCTATCTAAAAATATCAACCATTACATTAGATGGTTAAGGTTTCATATAAAAAAGTGTTTTCTGCAATTTCATATATGGAATGAAAAGCTGTGAAAGAAATAAAACTTCAAAAAAATGCTTACATAGTTGGAAAGATGATGAAATATGCTATAAAATTTGAAAATTTCAAAAGATTTAATAAAAAATTAAGCGAGATACCACAATTTTAATTTTTTGCATATTAATTAGGTTTAATTTTAATTACTGATTGGCATGCAATTACAGATGGAAATTGATATGTGTGGCACTCGAGAGATTATACTTCTACTGTGAATACTGACTAACTGGTCATTCTGTTTATTTTGAATTTTTGTAAATTGCTAGTAAACATCATTAAAATAGGAAGAACTAAACAAGATTTGTCTTCATTGTTATTAGTTTATATTACATATGATGATTTTTCTAAAGGAAAACTCTTAGTATACAGATCATAATTGGTTTAATTAATAATGTATATTATATAATATTGTATATACAATGTATTTGATACTTTCAGTTTTAGTATAAGAAAATTAAATTTTGAATTATGAACATTTAAAGTTATAAATAAAAACTTACGAATATACATTGTGATCATTACTACAGAAACATCTGTACAAACATAATCAATCATAATGAGAAAAATGATGAATGAAGATAGCTGATTTTAGATTTTTTTCATATTTTTTTCTTTCAGATTGCTTTCTAGATGCATATTCACCCAGAAATCAAATAGATCAACTAAATACAGAAAAAATATATTGGAAAAGTGTGTATATCAGAACGGGGGTGACCGACCTATGGTGCTTGCACCAAAAGTGGCGCATTGCATGATTAGAAGTGGTGGACTGAACCCCAAAGAAAAATTTAAAAAAAAAAATTTCTTTTGCAATTTATCTATATATAAATCTTGTGCATGCCTATTCACTTATAACACAAGAACAGCTGAATGGATTTTTATGAAATAACTTTTGTTTGTTAGGGAATTTACACAGGAAGGTTTGAAGACAGGTATTGGTTATTAGAAATTAATTTTATATATTGTAATTGGCATAATTTACTTGATATAAAATCCAAGATGGAAGATTAATGCTATTTGAGCAAACTCATTGTGTTAGTGACCACGTGAATTAGTTGGGCTACATCATTGGATTACTAAAAAGGACTGAAAAAGGGTAAAGTTTGTATGGTGCATCTTAATTAAAAAATGAAAAAAATGATGCATGAATTATAAAAGGTTGGCCACCTGAATTAGAATATAAAATTTCCAAAAAATTTATTATTTTTTTAATACTGTAAATAAAATTATCAAAAATCAGAAATATTTATTTAATAAAGTAAAATGTAGTACAGTGGTGCCTCTCAATTCGACACTAAACTGTAGTATTTCTGATTTTTGATAATTTTTATTTAATAAAGTAAAATGTAGTACAGTGGTGCCTCTCAATTCGACACTAAACCGTAGCTGAAGTAATGTCGAATTGAAAAACAGTCGTATTGCGGGACAATATTTCCCATATAAGACTATGTAAAATAGATTAATTTTGTCGACTTGCGGGACAATATTTCCCATATAAGATTATGTAAAATAGATTAATTCGTCATTGATCCCCATCCTACTCTCCTAACGGGTGAGATGAGAGAAATACACTATATTATTTACTTTATTATATGTGTTTATTCATTAATTCAAATAATCTATAGACTTTTATATTACTAATTTTCTATTTATTTAAAATATAAAAAACTAAATGAATATTATTTTAAGTGAAAGGAATTGAGATATTCTGAACTACAAATACTGTATTATTTTTCTTTTCAGTAAATAGGATAAAAAGTAAGTGAAACCAAATTAATTAGATTTGTAAAAATATAATATTATCACTGAAATTCCAGCATTTTCAATTTAGCAGACATTTTGTCGTATAATGATAAAAATTAGTTCCAAATTTACTGATACAATATAATGAAAATTGGAATTATATTTTGTTATTGTTAATTTTTAATTAAGTTTTAACATTGATACCGTATTTTTAATATTGTTACGCTTATAGTGAAAATTGTCCTAATTATAAAAAATATACCATCACCAAATTATTATACAGTAAAAATATATCTTATGCAGTATTTGTCATTATTATCAAGGTTATTTAAAACATTTCGATGTCTTGATTATGTTGCATCAGTATTGACGTCAATAATGCAATATCATTTAGTCCTACTTTGACGTCAGTAATAATGCTCGCAATATTAGTATTAACGTCAGTAAATTAAGAACTGCAGTAATTATTTATTTAAACAAGATTCTTATTTCTATGAAAACAGTTACCTTTTAATTATTATTCACAAATAATATTTCAAATGTAGCTAATTTTAAACTCTCTTTTATAAAAGGAAATTGATTATTGTTTCATTTCAAAAATAAAAAATTTTGAACGTTTCAGATAATATTTCGGTAATTATAGATGATGAATTATACAGCAAAATATATTTCATCATTTATAAATTTTTCAATTGACTTATCTTCTATATTTTTTGAAAGAATTTGAATAAAATTTTGTGCTCAATGTTATTAAATTAAATTTATATCAAGATACATTATTAAAACTTATGTTTTTCGACATAAAATACTGATGGATTGAGTGTTAACATTATAATGTATCGATCTGAAATTTTGAGTTAATTTGAATAAAGTATTTATACATTTCATTATTATATTATCATGTTTTTTTCCATGTTATTTAATGTTTATTAATTTTTTATTGAAAAGCTTCAATAATTTGATTTATTATTATTTAAATTATTAATATTTTTATGTTAACAAGAACACTAAATTTTTTAATGCTATTTCTCACTATTTTTATTTCAGTTTTTAAAATAAATATATTTCTAACAGGTAGACAAAACACTATTGAGAATTAGTGAAAATGTTGAAAGTCAATGCAGTGTTTATTCTAAATTTAAAGGACGAGTTGCATTGAATATTGAAACCTTTGAAGATACGAACACACGGAAATATTTCTTCGATAGTGATATTTACAACAAGGTACTGGGTATTTAAATTTATTTACTACTCAAAGATAAAAATAAATCTTTAAATTAAAAAAATATAGAATATGTTGCAGTGTATTTTTTAGTATAATATTTGGATTAGAATTTCTATTTCAACTAGCATCAAACACTTAAGATATATCAAAGCAATCATCATATTAAACATGATGACAGTAAGATTTATCATAAGTATAATTTTATTTTAAATCATATTTTAAAAAGAAACGATTTTTCTTTATTTGAAACATTTTGCTTTCATAAAAAATTTCGTTAAGATAAAACAAAATTAATATAAAAATAACTAGAAATGCAAAACTTTATATATCAATATAAATTGTTTTTATTATAATTAAAAAATTTATACTAAAACACACACTGATAAAATTACGATTTACATTTGGAATGTTTTTATAATTCTATATTATAGAATAATTTCACAATAAAAATATTATACTATATATTGATAATTATAGAATATTTTCAATAATGCTCTTACGGAGCAATCAAAAAAAGCATGTTTTCTATCATATTTCCGATTTATTTTTCGGTTATTTTTTAAAATACTGTATATTGGACATATTCCCTGTCTTGTTGATTTAATTCAATAAGAGTTTTCCATCAAAAAATAATAAAGAAGTAATGGAGCATTTTATTATGAAAATGCCAATTTTTGATAATATATTTCTTTCCATCAATGCTACTTAATTTATATTTCATAATTATTTGACAGAATGCACTAATTGTGCAAAGTCAGAGAGACAAAATGAGATTTTCGAAAAATTCAAAGCAATAAATAAATAAATATAAGAGAAATATCTTGTATTTCTCCATTGTATTTATCCAATTTTGTTGATGCGTTAATAGCAAAATTTATTATAGTATTTGTTTTTGTTTTTGTCAATATTGTAGGTAATTTTAGCAATAATTATTATAAATCTAAAATATTAAATATTTTCAATATTTTCTAGGGAGCCATGATAATTCGTATGGCCCATCATATTCTTGGAAATGAAACATTTTGGAAAGGAATAAACGTAAGATATTTAAAATTTATAATAATGATAATAATTTTAAATTAATTTTAAGAAAATAAATGTTAAAATATAATACATTAAATCAGTGATTCTCAATTTATGGTAAGCGTACCACCTATGGACTTACATACTACGTGAAAGCTAAACTATTTTTGAAAAATTTTTAAAAATAATTTATTCAAATAATATAAAACTGATATAAAAAAGAAATTAAAACTACATCTCCATTATATCGATTAATGCTTTTGTCAGCTCTTTGTCATAGACAAAAATGTCCAAACTTATTGCACTCTAGGACGTACATCATTTTAGAGACATATTGCGCAATTGCCAGCGCAATGGTTTTTACGCTGTCCTTATAGGTTAATTTGGAGTTTTCTCTAGTAGGAACTGGGACGAGTGCTCATTCCATGGCATGCAATATTAAATTACAATTCAAGAACACTGTTTTTAGTTTTTCATACAACCAGAAGCGCTATAATTGCAATTTTCATGCAACATGAAAGATTTTAAAAATAATACACTCGTAATTTTTTGGATTCGGAAAAAGAACGATTTTAAAGAAATTGCAGATAAAGCTATTAAATTTTTAATGACATTTTGCACCAGCTATTTATGTGAAAAGGGATTTTCAACAACGATATATTTAAAAAACAAATGTAGAACAAATGAGTCTAATTTACGCTTAAAACTAAGTAACATAGAGCCCGATATTAAAAAATTATGTTTTACAAAACAAGTTCTAGATTCTCATTAATATTAATTAAAATTAAAATTAAAATTAAATTTAAAAACTTTTCCATAAGGTCACCATCTAGAGCAGGGCTGTCCAATTATAATGAGCCCGAGGGCCGCAGTCGTGTTTA
>AYEL01043665.1:0-22097 GCA_000484575.1 Olivierus martensii
GTGATTTCAATTTTGAACCCAAAAAGGGAAGCCAAAAGACAAGGGGAGTATTAATCATGTATTTATATCATGACTAAAAGATGAAATTAGGAGCAAGAGCAATTTTTTGAATAATTTTTTTTGACCAATGAAACCATATTCACAAGATTTGGAACTGATATTGCCATCTCTATATAAAAACACAAGCTTGGAAGTGTAATGCTATTTGAGTGATCTCATTAGTTTAAGTGATCATGTGATATTTGAATTGGGCAATATTTTTGGATTATAATGGTCCTGTCTCTGGTAATTGGGAAATCTCATTGGATTGTAATGTGATTATGTGATTATTGCATTTGAAATCAATGGCAAATATTAGGTATTCATGCTGTGTATTATTTCGTTTAGCTCTGAGATTCAGATTTCATATTAAGTGATTGTTATAGTTCTATTTTTAATGTATAATCTATCTCTAGTTTGCTATCTATTATGTTTTACATTACCTTATTTAATATTATGAAATTAAACTTTGATAGGCTTAGTGACTAGATTGACTTCACGTGTGCTGTTAGAGATATTGTATATAACTGTTCCAAGCACATTTGTCTAGCTAGTAATTTTTTATTTTATTTTTTTCAATTTTGACAAAAATATTTATCTGATATAATATAGGCTTAATGATTCAGCTGATGTCACTTGTGTGTATTCTGCTAGAGATATGCTGTATACTTGTGCTATGTTATGTTGCATCTACATTATAAATGGATCCTCTTATTCAAATATAATATGGTGATAAAAGTTAAAGTTTTTAATGAATCTAATGACCTATCAGAATTGAAATCATCTGCTGATTGCATTTAAACAACTATTAATTTGTACTAGTAGTGTTTAAAACTAATAGAACATCATCGGTGTATTGTTTGTTTTCTATAAGTAACTTTTTGGATATTTTTTGCTCATTATTTTTTCCTGTTATGTTAAACTGTAATCATGAAAAGGAAATTAAATTCTTATGGTAAAGTAATGTTTGTACTGATTAGCTGCTAGCTTAGCAATTTATTCAGAATTTTGGCATAAAATCTATTCATGAGAACCAATATTTATTGAAAAATGAAATAATGTTTAGGGGACATTCAAGTATTACATAACTATTTTAAGGAATGGGAGGAGTAAAGAAATTCTTCTATATGGGATGAGGGTATTGCACCAATCCTTACATGATATATAAAATATTTTTAAATATAATTCACACACTAGAAATATTTATACAATATACATGCACTATATTATGAATTTTTTCTATTATATATTTTTATTATATTTATTGTCTTTTAATACAGTATTAAAAACCCTAAATGTCAACAATTACAAATTTATAAAATTTTATATACCGGTACTTCCATATTTTTAAATTACAGAGAAGTAAGAAATAAAATCTTGCATAATTTAAGTAAGGAATCAATAAATTGCTTAAAACAGCTTATGTGGAGAGCAATTGACCAAAAATATGCTTTCTTAATACTTGAATGTAAATAATACAATAATGTAATTGTCCTTATAAAAAATATTGTACTGTATATTCTGAAATTTTAGATTAATTTCCAAAATGTTTTGCATTTTTGTGATGCCATTTTAATAAATTATTTTTACAAATTTGATGTAGATCTAATTTTTTCAATTATTATAATGAAAGATTTGATATCATAATGTATATTTAAATATATGTAGATTGTTTTATTCTCAATTCCAAAAGAATAATAATAGTTGCATAGATGAGAGTTTAATTATTTTAATTTTACTCATCTTTTCTGATAAGCATATTTACTAGTAACTATTAATAGCATAATTAGTTCTCAGACTTACAACAGGTTAAATCTTGAGGTCATTGGTTGAAGCAGTTAGAAGTCGGAAATTCACTAAATTTATGGACTGCCTACTACTAATATTTATCATCACACTTTACATTATTGAAGTAAACTTAACAAACACAAAACTACAGGAACCAGATACAAAAAGCATAATTTTATAAATAAAAGGAAATGGAAAACCCTTCAGTAAGATAAACTGTTTAATAAAAACTTTTTTAGTTATATTACTGTAATATAATTGAGGCAGGTTACATGGATAGCCAAAAATGTTTTTGATTTATACTGTTTTTGTTTCCTTTTTTTTTTTTTTTTTTTTTTTTTTTTTTTTTTTTTTTTTTTTTCCTTTTTTTTTTTTTTTTTAGATTTTATAGTAAGAGATCTTATATTATTATCATTTTATATTGAAACATGTTCAAATATTGTATAATTATATAAATGATGACAAAATAACTTCTATAATTACATTATTATGAAACAATCTAAATAATATAGTTTTCTTAGAAAGTCTTAATAAAGAAGCTGTTGCCAGCATGGAAGTTATAAATCTTCTATTTGTGCATGTCGACATGATGCATATGTTACCAGCAAAGTATGAAAAGCAGGCATTGTATAGAATGTCTGGCATTTTTAGGCAAAGTATGAAACGATTAATATTATGTATACTTTGCTTAGGAGGCAAAGTATGAAACAATTAATATTATATATACTTTGCCTAGGCATTGTATAGAATGACAGATTCTATTTCGGCAAAGTATTAAAAGAGAATCATGAATTCAATATATGAAAATACACGAAAGATGTTAAATTAATACTTATTTATGAAAATAAAGGAACTTTAAAAATGTCAATAATTTTGTCAAAAAGGGTGCAAAATATAACTGATTCATTGTTTGTCAAAAATAAAAACTAATTATCTGATGAATTATATTTTGAGCAGATTTTAGGAATATTTTTTTAAGTGAGCTGAACATTTTAAAATTCTCTGCATATTTTTCCAGGAAAAATCAAAATCTGTGAAGTTTTTTGAATGATTTACCTTAAAATGTTTTTAAACTAATTATTACGATTGGCTATATCTTTATCAATAATAACAGTAGAACCTTTGATAACATTTCTGATAAGAACAGAATTAATGATTCACTTGTTGAATATCACATCATTTTAAAAAATACTCACTTGTTATTCTGCAAATTCCATTTATAGTATATAACTCATTTCCTATGGCTAAGATCTTCCGGCCGTATATTTACATTAAAAATGCAAGTTTCATCTAATTCAGTCATAAATCCAAGATCAACTAATAACCATCTACTATTCATTTAAACTTTTTTCGATATTTTCTGGCAACATTCATATATATAGTAAGCGTGATTAATTCAAATTGAAAAAAAAATTCACCCGCCGTTAATTTATTTGAGTACTCAAAAAATATTTTCAGAATATTAAATAAGAATACATTGGATTCTGCAAAAGTACTATAAATTAATTTAAATAGAAAATTTTTCCCATATGTTCCAAGAGATAAAATAAAATCAATTCATTTACATTCAGGTTTTCCAAAAAAATTTTTTCTTTTTGTGGATCTTTTAAAAATTAGATGTTGAAGGCTGGGGTGTAAAAGCCCAGCCATAATAGTAAATCTAAATGATTATTCTTTGTTCATTAGTCTTTTCATGATTTCATTTTGCCTCAACGCGGGGCTCGATTGATGCAATCGATCCAATTGGCTTAAATCCGGCACTGAGCGGAATATTTTATATTTTGCCTAAATTTGTCATTCTATATAATGCCTAGGAAAAGTATATATAATATTAATCGTTTCATAACTTTGCCTAAAAATGCCAGGCATTCTATATACTACCTAGGCATTCTATACAAAGTCTCTTTTCATACATTGCCAGTAACACACAGAATTGAATCTGGATATTCAAGATAATATATGTCCTTTATCTACATATGCATTTAAAGAAAGCTGTATCCAGTTCATCAATCACTTAGCATTATAGAGGATTGAGGTTTCATTTCAAATCCCACAGCTTCAGATTTTTTTCAGGAAGGATCCAGACCTGGCCTGATGATCCTACCAGGATATGAATAGGTCATAGTTTAGATGACCATTCATCTCAGATTTTCAGGACAGTTCTAGTTTTTGATATAATGTTCCTCATCCGTATGTGTCTTGAAAAATATCCTGGATTTTAGAAAACATCCCCAATTATAAAAATTATCTTGTTTCAAGATACAAGCTTTCCATTTTTTGAAATTTCCATTGTTCAGTTACCATTGGTAGCAATACTGGCCTTAGGTTCATGCAAGTGGGCACTTTTCCAGACCCTTCATATTACAAATAGAAAAAAGTTCATTTTTATCTCTTATTTAATAAATTTAATATTTGGAATCAAATTACACAAAATAATTGTTAAGAACAGCAAACATAATTAAGTGAATATTAATTTATGTTGTATGGAATGTAGGAATGAAATTAAATAGAGGGACCATTTATCCCTGAATTTCCTGGACGATCTCAATTTTTGATATATTGTATTAGTTGGCTGGATGGCTGTGATGGAAGCATGTTGTACTTCCCCTGGAGAATCAAGATTTGATTCCTGGATCCCACACTTCCAGTTTTTCAAAAAAACGTCTGGGCCCAGTTCATTGAATCTCATTCTCCACTTGACAGCTGGTCTCACTAGGGATGTAGGTAGTCTGGAAATAGTAAAAAAAATAGAAGCAGTAGGTCATGGAAATGCTTGCTGCTTAATAATCATCAAATGGAAAGTGGCATAAACCATACAGGAAAGATTCATTGTACTACATTAATAAAATGTCCTGGAAAGCCATCCCATTTTCAAGATGCAAGGTTTTTATTTTTTGAAATTTCCTTGTAATATTGGCTATTTTCATACATTTTACAGCATTTACTGCCATTAGGCTCAGACTAGTGGAGCATTTATCTTGGGCTGAGATTTAAAATCCATTCAGTTTTTAAGATAAAAATTTTTTATTTGTTGAAATTTGTGTGTGAAAACTACATTTAATACTAATACTACATCTACATTTAATAACAATATTCAAAATGTAAGTTTGAAACATACACCAAATCAATATCCATGTTGATACTTACCAATTGTGTTTTACTGTTTGAATTATTCAGTTTCAATTCGATATGAAATAGATTGATTTTAAGTTAAGAAATATGTTATTGTATTGATATCATTGCTAATTAATAAAACAATAAATCTTACAATTTGGTAAATATATAAATACAAAAATAAAACAGGCACAAACTAAAAAGTGTTAAAAGTTAAAATTTATTTCCAATTGAATTTTTTTTCTGTCATGGATTGACTTGAGTAAAAAATGGCCAGCCTAGTCCTGATGGGCAATGGAATGTCTTGGTACTGATTACTGATAGTAATTAATAATTGGAAAGTGGCATAAAGTTATATAGGAATGTAATAGCAGTGCTGTTTACTTGTCTATGATTAGAAAACAGTATAAAAACTGGAAAGAAAGACTGAAATGCTTCCCAAAGCTGAAATTTATAATTGTTTAATAATTTCATAAACTATTCTTTGCAAAAAACATTAACCAAAATAATTCAGTATAAACAAAATCTAAATTCAACACCTGCTGGCCTAATAGCTACAGGTGTCTCTAAGAACATAAGACACCTGTAGCTATTAGGCCAATGGTGGATAAGACTTCCTCTCCTCTATATAACCTGGAATCCGTGATTGCACATTGGGCAATGTGACATTTAAAGCAATACCCGTATACTATTGATTCCTCCACCCATTTTATAGAAAGGCTTCTGGAGAAAGGACCATTTCCAGATGAGTGCATCTCCATCCTGGATTACGAATCACTCTACCCCTCTATTGAATTAGCACCTGCTTGCCTACTCTTATACATTAGGCAAGCAGGCATGTTCTGGGGTAAATATTATGTTCAAAGAAAGGATGTCCCCATAGGAGGGCCCCTTGTTGGTGTAATGGTGGATATAGTTGTCAGATACAATGAGACCATCCCCCCTTTTTTGTCGGATATTAAACTATATGTCAAGTATGTTGACGACATATGTATCTTATGGATTAAAGAATGTACATATGAACTCGTCCATGCCCTCACCAATAGCTTCTTAGGCCTTAACCTCACTATTGACCAGCAAGAGCACACAGAGTTCCACTTCCTAGACGTTAGGGTCTCTATAAGAAATGGAGAATACCATACTAGTATATATAGAAAACCGACATATAATATGAGTATCATACCATCCTGGTCTCCTGATCCGTACTCATATAAACTCTTTACCCTTAGAACCTTGTTTCGGAGGGTGCACACCCATTGCATGAGCTATAAAGAACGCTCTTAAGAGTTTGACTATATCCTAGAGCAGGCTAAAAAATACGGGTACACTTATAAACAGTTAAGAGGGCTATGATCCTAGGTTGTGCAGACTTTTGAACCCATACGTTCTAGTACCTGCAATGCTACCCCACCTCAGGCACACCCTGCAGAGACCAAATGAAGATATATCCTCAATTATGACCCTCCTACAGCTGACATCATAAAAAAGGTTGCGGCCAATTCTAGTACAGTTCCTGTATATAAAAGAAAGAACAATTTTCTCACTGCTCCAGAATGACAAAGACCAGGTGGACCACCTCAGAAAATCGGGGGTGTATGCGATACCTGTCCAAAACAACACCTTACAATCCTAGCAGTATATAGGTGGCACTAAACGGAACTTTAAGAAAAGAATTACAGAACATAAAAACGATATTCTTAAAAGGAATTTAAATACTACTTTAGCACAGGCAGCCTACACCTATGATATTGATGTTAAGTGGGGGGAAGCCGCTATAATCCACCAGGTTGACTGTACATATGCTATACCGACTTTAGAAGCTATGGAAATTGAAAAACGTAGATCCACCTGTGATATTCTCAATAGCAACAACCCAGAAGATCTCCCACCATCTTGGAGGTTGGTAGCACGCAATAATTTGTGAGTGTAAGATATCTTAAAGGTGTAACTAGTATAGAATGTTACCATTGCCCCACTGCTAGACAGAAATGTTTTACTGAAAATAAATTGATATTAGAAATCTTGTAAAATAAAATTATCTAAAATAGATATTTTGTGATGATATATTATATAAAGATTAATGATTTAAATGTTTTTTAAATACTGTGTTCTATATTCAAACTTTATGTAACCACCTTTGTTAAAAATTGTTCTAATGTGAATATTTGTAAGTTACTGAAGCGGGTCAATAAATTGACTGCTTCGTTACAAAAACGTTTTAACTAAATGTGTTGTTTTATGGTATTATACCTGCTTTAAAGGTTTGTGTTTCTTTCAGTATAAACATTAATCAAAAATAAATGATATAGTAAAGTATTGCTTGTTTCACCGAAAAACAAAGAAAAATAACAAAAGAATTTGAATTCAATGAAAATGTTATTTTGTAACATTCATAGAAAATTAAACATTGCTATTTGTATACTGGATGGTTGCATTATAAAATATTACAACTTTAATCATTTGGATTCACTTCCAGCTTTACATTAGATTTTTTTCTGATTGGCTTCAGATCTAAACCTATGAATCTCATCCATTATTTTATGACTAATTTCATCAGATAATTAGTTAAATTAGCTGAGTGAATTTGCTTTCTGTTTTAATTCATAAATATATGAAATCAAATTAGTTTTCCATTTAAAAAAAAATATACGAGGAGTCCATGTTGCATAAAACAGGATAGATGATGATATTGGTATTAATTATATTCCTCTACATTAAAAATTGTTCTGTTATCCAGTTTTAAAATATTTGCTTGTCAAATTTCTCTTAAAAGTGGAGTAAAGCTCTTAATTAAATTAAACTTTTGGTATTAGATTATATTTCTTGTAAAAGTGAGGCTTATAAATCAGGATTAATCTGTATTGTTAATTTATTTTATAAAAATTTTTGTTCAATATATTGTATTTGTTTTTTCTTAAAACTTTCAATTTTAAGAAAATTTTAGATTTTAATAATTATAATTGATCAAAGGCACTGCATTCAATAATATAAATATATAATCAAATATTTAAATATCACAATCAAAAATAATATTACTAAATAACGGTAATATTTTGAGATTTTGCTGATTATTACTGATTGTTATGATTTCAATCTTCATAATAACAAGATTTCAATTCAGCTACAAACTTTTAAATTTTAACATTAAACTACAAGAGACACTGAGTTTATCTCAATGTCTTGTAGCCCCAACATTTAAGGTTTGGTAAAGATTCTCCAAGGTAACAGTCATATGGAATTGAATTTGTCCTTCAAGGTGTAAAATCTTCAAAATTGAATCCAGAGCTTCCAAAATGTAAAGGATTGCTCTACTATTGCAGGTATCAGCTTATTGTAAATTTTTAATAAACAAAAAAGTATTTCTAGCCAATATACTACGAAAATAGCCAAGTTTGAAATATTGTAAGGGCTATTCTGTTATACTTTCTACAAACAAGCAGTGGACTTTTAAACAATGTTTTTTATTGTAAGGGCAATTATAATATTAGATTATAATAAATTTGATAATCATAAGTAGTGGAGCACCTGTATTGAAAAATATACTGATTAGTATTGAACATCGATGTTTAAAATTGATAAAACCATCAAAAGGTAACATCAATGTTAGAAAACATCATTTTTTGTGAATTGTTAATAACGACTGCATTGACACATTCTTCATCTATTTCCCAGTATTTTATTAACTGCTTTAGTTTATTAGCTAGATATTCGCTAGTATGCTGATCTTCCAATATAAAAGCATCCAATGGTACATTACATAGTTTATTTTCCTCATCTATAAAGTGGAGAGTCAAGCTAATGCAACTCCTATTCTGGATGTCTGTCCATTTATCAGTTGTCACTGAGCAAAATTTATGTTTGAGCTGCTGTTTGACTATGGATACCATATTATTAATATATTTATCGGAAATTAGTTTTTTTATTTGTTAGTCAAGAAGAAATTTTGTACAAAGGTGCTATTTTCTTTGTGAAATGTTGAAAACTTTCATGATAAAGTTTTCAATGGCTTATTATCTTTATATACTATAAATATAAGAGCTTGATTTTACTTCATTTTCTGCTGATCTACCTGATTTGAATTCCTCAATGTCAATATTCCCAAATGCCAGAAATTTTTCTTTGTTTTGCTGGGAGAGGTTGTGATGATGATGATTCATCAGTATCTTGATAACATTTTTTTTCCTTTGCAATTCTTTCTGAATTTCAAGAACTTATGGATGTTCGTTTTCAAGATGACACCTTAAATTCATGTCCTATATTTTTCAGTCCTTTTGAACAATATATTCAAGTTCTAGAATTATATTTATTTTAGCAAAATGTTGCCACAGAAAGGTATTTCAAATATTAATTAAATGACTATGATAAACTGTCTCACCTTACTAACCTAGCTACTAAATTGTATTTCATGATGGATGGTTCAATTTTCTTAATGCAAAACTATATAATCATCACCAATTATAAAAATTTCCATTTATAAAAAATCTTATGTAATATTACTTATCAAACATTACATAAACAGAAAAACCATTGAATATTGATACTAAAATATCGATATCAAAACATCAAACATCAATATCAAAACATCAACATTTGATGTTCAACACTAGTACTAACTATCTGTTATAATATCATTTTAATGATATAAACTATCTGCTAACTATATTTTGTCATTTTCGACTTCTCAGTTTTCATGTGTTGTGCTGTCACTTTTTGATTTATAAGATGCAGGTTGATTTTTAAAGATATTTATTAGAAAGAAAAGTGTGCTTATAAGCCATCAGATATACTTTCTCTTTTAATAAAGATGCAATTATTTTTTTTTGTACAGGTAGGCCTTGATTAGTGCAAGTTTGAATAATGCAATATTCGATTAGTGTGACTTATAAAAATGATACTGTTTTTCACTTAGTGTGAGCAAATATTCGATTAATGCGAGTTGTAAGCATAGACCAGTCTTATTAACAAAGGTCCATCTCCTTTTATGATGTCAATTAACAAATTAATGTTAATTTTTGGTTAGTAAAACCGGACGAGGAGCAGTCCAAGAACAGTCACTTGGCTTTGAAGGGGTGAAACATCAGAAAGATGGGCTTTTTGGCATTAGGTATTTAACATTACTATTATTCAGCTGTTATCATATACATACAGTATAGTACAGAATTTTCTCTTTTAAAAAATATCGAAATGGATCAATGCTTTAGAATTTGAGTAAAATTCAATTCTGCATAACATGGTTTTGAACTACACAAGATTTTATAGGAACCTAATTATCATGTTATAAGAGGATTGCCTGTGTATTCATAATAGATATTGAGTAAAACTCATCAATATTATTGGAACTTATTAGTGAAAAATCTTTTGAAAATGATTGATATTGGGTCAACATTAGAAATATAATATGAGAAAAGTTATTCATATATTTTGGAGAAATATATTGCATAAACATTATCCAATCTAAATGAAAAACACCTATTATTGAGATCCTTTAGGGAAGTTGAAATATAAAAGCACTATTTGCAAGGTGAAAATAGTTTTATTTGCATATAACCGTTTTCGGACGCATTCCGTCCCTCTTCAGTATGCCTAATTATATTAAACACTAGTTACATAACATACTATTCCAAACGTTATCCCAAACTGGAATATACATCATTTAGAATAATATTCAAAATCATTTTTAGAACGTATTCATGCTAACAACATTTTTGTTACCTTATTCTACAATTATTCCTTTAGGGAATCAAATGTATTGAAAATGATCAATATTGGATCATATCTAAGAAGAGTTTTGTTACAATCTGACTAATCTCACTATCACAATCTCACTAATGACTTATATTTTCACTATTTCAATATAGGTATACAAACAAAATGCTTCCAAGTTTTTAAAACTAATGACCATAATAGAAATAAAAAAAGCAATACAGCATTAGGAGAAAGGAATCTTTTATTTCACAAAAGAAACATTTTCGACCAATGTCAACTGGTCTTCATCAGGTTTAGTTTCTTATAAAGACCAGTTGACAGTAGTTTCTTTTGTGAAATAAAAGATTCCTTTTTCTTAATGCTGTACTGCTCTTTTTATTTCTTTTATAAGTGGCAGAATGTCTACAACCATAGTAATGACCATAATTGTAGAAGAAAGTGATAATTAAAAATAAAGATTTTGGAATCCATCAAAAATTCTTTAAAACAATGAACATATAATAAAAATTAATTAGAAAGAGAGAAAAATTTTAATCAATTTGTCTTCCATAATCTTATTTTAATTATATTTAGTACTCTAATTGTTTTAGCTAATCTGAAGCAACTGCAAAATTTTGAAGATCCTATGTTATTTTTTGAAGATGTTAGTTTCCACTGTAGGAGTCGGAAAACCCCCCCCTTTAATTGTTTTAGCTAATCTGAAGCAACTGCAAAATTTTGAAAATCCTATGTTATTTTTTGAAGATGTTAGTTTCCACTGTAGGAGTCGGAAAACCCCCCCCTTAGATTGGCAATTACATGGTGTTTTACCCATGATTATTTCATTATATGGTTATTAGAAGTTACATATTTGCTGAATAAAACAAGTCATGAATGAAGAAATTTGCATAATATTTAGGTCCATAATAGTTTATAAAGCCAAGCATTATGCATATCCTTATAAATGAATTATGATATCATATAATATCTTCAAAAATATCTCGCATTTATCAAAATTTTGTGATTCTATTAATAAATGTTATATCAATGGATTTTTTTTCATATATTTCAGAAATTTTCATTAGAATTTTTTTCAAATTTATGTTAAAAATCTGAATCTAAAAAACAATTTCTTTTATATGAAAACAGCTGTAGGCTTAGCTAATTTGCTGTTCTTTATATATCAAATAATTGTTTAGTCAATATAAGACATCCAAAAGTAAAATAAGTTAAACAAAAATTTAAAAGAAGATTGAACTAACAAGCCATATCCATCTATAATGATGGATCATTGTTTACTTTCATATTTTATTATTTTTTGCTTAAATAGCAATGAAATGTAACAAAAAATAATGATTAATAAACAAAAATGCATATTTTAATAGAGCTAAAGAATATTTTCATATTTTTTATTTTTATTTTTTTCAGTTTGAAGATTTTATGTCATTGTATGAAATATTCATTTTAATTGAATTCATTTTTGTTTGAAATTATTTCAAAATAAAAATTCCAAACAAAAATTATTTATAAACAATATAAATAAAATACAAAAAAATCTGTAATTTATGTAAGTGAATTATTTTGTGAAACCCTACCTAATTTAAGACATATGTCGAAGCATACCTTATATTAGTACTAATGTCACAAAGATGTAACATTAAAAATAGTTATATTAAAGAATAAGAACATAATTTGTAGGATGGCTGTGTGATAAAGCATCTTGGAGAATCCAAGTTCAATTCTGAATCCCACACTTCCAGTTTCTCAGGAGGGGTGCAGGTTTGGGCCTGGATCATTAATTAAAATTTAACTAAAGCATATAAAATGCATGAACATATGATAAATGATGAAATTAGTAGAAAATTGCTCATATTTCTGTGTTAAAGCTTAATTTGCTTTTATCTGCATATTTTACTCTTAAGTCAGGAAATTTTACATAAGTATGGCTCTATTTATGATAGGGATTGCCTGTAATCTAAAAAAAAATAAGACAAAATTTAAGAGCATTCATAAATTTTGATCCATTCAAAATAGGTTTCATTAAGCATTTTAAAAATTCAAAAATATCTACAATGATATTTAGGAACCATTATTAGAGAATACTTATATCAATAATCAATGTAAAATAGATTGCTAAATTGCTATCAGATCGATTTTCCTAACAAAATAAACATTGTAACCTAATAATAATGTAAATAACATATCTGTAACTCACATATGCAGGAAATTCATTGATGTGTACATTTTCTTTAATATAAATGATTTTAATGGCTTACATATCTTTCATCACCTAGTGCTCATGTTTATCATATACTTTGCACACATGGGTAGCATATCTCTACATAACTCTGATCAATAATAAAAAATAATATCTGCCTGAAACAATCATAGGTCACCATGAAGAATTAGTAACTTGTGACTGCCAAAATTATGATTATATTTGTCATTATAGTTTTAAATATAATTCAAATTTTAAGATTCATGAGTTGTTTTATATAAATAGATCCAAATTAGAATCTAAATGGTCTGCTGTATTGCTTTAATAATAATAATATTAATAATAATAATAATAATTGATTGGATGGCAAGAAAATCACAGAAAAAAATTGTATAATCTCCAATTAATCGGGAAAATGAATAGATTCCCGATTAATTGGAGTGATCAGGAAATCAATTCCCCTAGATAATACCCAATACAAAAATACTCAAAAAATCAGATTTATGGATTATAATCATTTAATATAAAACAAGAAGTTCCAGAAAATTAAAATTGCTTACTTTCCAAAGATGTCATTTATTTTGCATTTGGAGAACAATTAATTTTGTGTATTAATTTTACCAGCATAAATATCACAATGATGTCATATTATGGAGACATTGATATCATTGTGACATCACACATTGTAATATCACCATAACATTGTAAATTATTGAAGTTTGTGACATCATCCATTGTTACATTATAATAGATATTGAGATGGGGGATGCTTTATTAAGAAATCAGGTAAGCTATATATTACCCTCTACACTACTAATGCTTTATGCCATCTATTGGCACTAACATAAACTAAAATTGTAATAAAAATGAAATTCTATCCCTGCAGGATTAAAGGATTTATTGAGATATCCTTTAATGGTAGAACATCACTACCATATTTCAAGAAAATTGCAAATTAGTTCAAAAGTTATTAATGGGAGAGACACACATATAGACATTGGCCCAATTTTATAAGCTTCCATTTCCTTTGGAAAGTAGGATAAAAAATAAATTGCATACATACACATATTCAAATACTCTATTATTTATTGAAAAAGGAAACACAAAATTTATTTGCAGCAAAAAATTATTGCAATATTTGTAATTTTAATTTTTTCTAATTTTGATTGCTAATTACCGTATTTGCCGGCGTATAAGACGCACTTTTTTTCTTTGAAAATAGGTCTGAAATCCTTATTAAGTTTAAAATAAACTTAAGGATAGGCTGTTATTTGATATTAATTTATGAAGTTTAAACTTTATGCTTTATACATTTTTAAACAAAATAGTTTTACTCAATTTGTGTCTCACAGATGCTGCATTCCCCTGCATCTGCAATGTTAATCTTTTTGCATGAGAATGCAATCTGATTTTAGCATATATCTCAGTTATTTTCCTTATTAATTGAATTTCATGCAAATCTTCAAAACTTATTTCTGCCATTATTGCATGATAAAAACCCAACTGTTTTAATCTTCTGTATTTTTCTGGCTGAGAGAAATCTTGTATTATATATCTTGTTATCTTTTGAGAAATTGAATTTTTATCATCTCATGCTGAACTGAGGAGTCTGAATGACTTTTCTACATATTTTACTATTTCAATTACATCATCTTATGCAAACACAAGACCTCCCCTATTTACAAAATCAATAAAATATCTGCTGGATGCATGTGTGGTCACTTTCAAATCGGAATTTTAGAAGAATGTTACAACACATATCACACGTAAGATCTCTCATTAATTTCCTAGTTACATATCCTGTAATATAAATCAAAATATTTTCTGAAATTTCTGATAGGTATGGCAAATCAATCTGGGACATAATAGTCTCTAATTCTGCATCATTTGAGGGTACACTCAAATGATTTATTAGTATTATCATCATCATCATTGGCATTAGAAAAACATTGTTGATTTGATCTGAATTCAAATATATAATACCTCTAGATATTGTGCTGTGTTTAAAATTTGTACAATTTGCATTTCCTATGCAGAGACTTTTGCAAAATAGCAGCTTTTTAAGAGCCCATCTGAACTGGTCAATATTAGGATTATTGTTGTTGCCTCTCCTAGCTCAAATGCAAGAAAAAAATATCTCCAAATTATCTTGATATACCTTATAGAGTAATAGGTATTTCCAAGTATTACAATTTTCTTCCAATAATTTTGTCACAAAAAGTCGTGCACTCTTTATGCACATGGCAACCTAACTTCTGAAAATATTAAAAGAGAAATCAAAAATTAAAAAGTCCTCAACTTACAATGGAGATGTTGGAATGGAATACCATCGTAAGTCAAGCACTAACTGTATTATATTTTTTATTTCCTCTTATTAATTATCTTAATTAGTTAACAAATTGTAATTGTTAAAAGGTAACTTGCTAGTTAAATTTATTAATTATTAAAGATAGTTAACAAGTTTAAGTGAAACTTGTTAGTACTTGATAGCAAGTTCCACTTAAATTTATTAATTATTAAAGATAGTTAACAAGTTTAAGTGAAACTTGTTAGTACTTGAAGTATATAAGGAAAAATATATCTAACAGAAATCAGAACAAAATCATCAGTTCAATGAATACTTTGTTCTAAACAGAAGAGAGAAAGCTATACAACCAAGAGCACATACTGCAAGAAATAAAGAATTAGATATTTCTTGTTGCTCCCCCTACTATTTTTGTTTTAAACATGGGATTTCTCTGTGCTTTCCTCTTGAACATTTTAAGTTGACAAGTCAGATAGTTTAGTCCTTATATAAATTATATAAATCTTCTAGAAGAATATATTACTAATGCTATTGCTATCACCATCTCTGTCAAACAGCATCCAATAGGTTGAGATATAGCTCTTTACTCACTATATTTTATTAAGTTTCACTTCAAACTCAGACTTCTCTTCTTATTTCACTTTGTTTTTTTCCTTTTTTTTGTCCAGTCCAGTTCAAGGAACTAGTCATATTTATTCTCTAGAAGACAGAACCTAGTGATATTCTTCCTATACAGAAATGAGGTACTTTTCATATAGGAAGAATACACTGCAGGGAAAAGTTCTGCATCCATAGATATTTGATAATTTTGTTGTTTTGGTTAATTTCTTCCTTTCTCTCTCATCATTTCCAAATATAGTATTTAAAGAAATAAAGGAAAGATACTTTAAGGAAAGGAAATTTAAATCTTAATGATCTTGTTCTAATCTTAGTTCAAAGGATTAAAGCACTACATGCAGTCATAAGCTATCAAAACACTTTTTACATATATGATATACTGGCAGTCCTAGAGTAATGTAAGTGGATTGTTTTGTGAAGCCTTCAAAAGTCAAAACGTATGTTGGAGCATGCATTATACATTATTAGTGTATCACAATGATATAATACTAAAAATAGTTATATTAAAGAATAAGTACATAAATCACCTGATAAAGCAGTCATTTATTATTATATTATGGAGGAGTGGATTCAATTCCAATTTCTCACAACTATAGTTTTTACTATAGTAAAAACCCTTCTGTTTTGGAGAAGGAGGAGGAGTCTGGGTTTGTTAATTAAAACTAACTATGCATATATTACGGCCAATGTTTGACTTATAGCCAATTTGTGAAATGTCTGGCCACTTCTAGGTTTGGCCTAAGCCTGAAATATACCAGAATTTATGACTATTTCATGCTCTGGCTGGGCAATTCGTGATGCATCTGACAATCAATGGCCAATTCGAGAAGTCCAAGAAAAAGTGGCCAAAACTAGAAGTTTTGTGGAGCTAAATAAGCAGAGTGCATTCATACAAATTTTAGCTTATTCACCAGCAAGAATGGGATTCTCTCTCACATCACATGTTAGTCTTACAATACTAATGCAAGAGATTATAGAACTTACTCACCCTTTAATATGAATTGGATTGTCTCTAAGAGTAAGGAAAATGTAGAGATGTATATTTTGGGTTTTGGCCAAATCTAGAAGTGGCCAGCCATTTTCGCAAATTGGCTATACATTGGGCATTGGCCGTAACATATACATTTCTTTTAAATTGTATGTATTTTAGTGTAGTTTTAATATAATGCAGTTATAGTTAATCATTTATTATGCAAAGAAACTGAAGATGATTTGATATCCTGAAAGCACTTTTTAGTGTAGTTTTAATATAATGCAGTTACAGTTAATCATTTATTATGCAAAGAAACTGAAGATGATTTGATATCCTGAAAGCACTTTTTAAATTCCATATTTTATTGGTCACTATAAGTTTTCTGTATCTGTGAAAGCCATTTTGACAATAATACAAAGTACAGGTATCCTTCCTATAACATAGTAGATAGGTTCCTAAAAAACACCATATTGTGGGAAACCGTGTTATATGAGATTCAGAGCCAATACAAAAAGGAGAGTTATGTTCCAAAACCAATTAAAAACTTTTTTTTAATTCCATATAAGAAACTTAATTTAATTTAGAATATTAATAATACAAAAAACATAAAGAAAGAAAAAATATATACATAACACTGACCCAAAAAAATATATGCAAAATAAAAGGAAAGGAAAAAGTATACAGCCTATTAATATTCAATTTCATAATTAATCTTCCTTACCACTGTTTTGTTAAAACAAGAATATTTTTTCTTTAACAATATCAACTTCACTTTCTGAACTTTTTTATGCATTGTTTTTTCTTTTTAACAATATCAACTTCACTTTCTGAACTTTTTGCAATTTTTTTCTTTTTAACAATATCAACTTCACTTTCTAAACTTTTTCCCACATTTAATTAATGTATCTTCTGCTCTCTTTGCAAAATTTGTAATCTAGCCTGCTACAACATTCTGCTCTCTTTACAAAATTTGTAATTAACCTGCTACAATCCGCTAGATTGCTCTCTTTACAAAATCTGTAAACTAATCCACTATATCCTTCTAGAAAACAATCATTTCTTAACATATACCCAAAAAAATTTATGAATAAAAAAAGTTTTTTTCTTTCACATTCCTCTATTGAAGAATAAAATCATTTTTTATTTAAGAACTGACTGTTAGGAACACAAAATACTCAATTGTTGCCAATTAACTCAATTTCAAATCGAAAATAGACAACATATCATTCTTCTCACAGTAAACTAATGAAATTGCATTTATAGCTAATTTAAGCAAGGTATTTCCCAATGATTGCAATTTGTATGTGTATTGTGTGTCCATAATATGGATTTACAAAAATTAATGAAAATGTTTTGTATTGTAGGAGAGTAAATGAAATTTTCTAAATGGTTAAGTAAAAACCGTGTTGTAGAAGTACCATGTTATATGAGGGTTTCTGCAATTTTCAAATCGTATAGAGCCAAACTATGTTATAGGAGGGATACCTGTATCCATAATATAAATTCAAAAATAAAAGAGTGTAATATTATCTTCATACTTGGCAAAAGCATTACTGTTATTACCACATTATGTCAGAATGGAAAAATATGCCAAAACAAATATAGCTATCCAAGAATTGGTGTTTTTTGTTCTGTTTTAGAAATAACTAGAGGATATTTCTCAATATAACTGCTTAATTATATTGAAATACTAAAGCCAGGTTGACACGATCAGAGTACATTTGGACCAAGTTTTAAGTTCATTTACATGTTCTGAGTGCATTTGGTCTATAGTCTGAGATAAAATGGCGGATGTCATGCTTGAAGGGATAAGTGTTGTGGCTGTTATGTTATTGCCGGAGCTGAAAAATCATATTAATAAACAGAATAGACAGAAAAAGAGGAAGTTATGGAACTCTAGAATGGATTCTCAGGTGTGATCAATTAGGCACCTCTTCCAGTTTTCTGCATGAGGTACAAAATGAAGATAAAATATATTCAAAAACCACCTACAATTGACCATTATTCAGTTTTATTTAATGTCTTAATTTTTAGCATCTTGAAACTTACAATCAGCTGTCATTCGGTCAGAGTATTTTGGTTGCCGTCTGAGTTTACTTGACTTGGATGAAGCGATCTGAGTGAGTGTGTGCACATCATCTGAGCAAACACAGTCTGAGTGTTCTCTGATCATGTCAACCTAGCTTAAATAGCATAGTATGGCAAAAAATACATCTATGATGCCAAAAAAAGACATCAAATTATTCTATATTATAATAAAAAAAATTGTGAAAATTGACATGGTAAATTAAAATAACTACAATAAGACTCTGCTTAACATTGCTCTGTTTAATGCTGTTTCGATATAACATGGTTTTTTTCAAATTCTATATTTTTTATTGATTTACTTTGGCATGGTTTTTCAAATTTTATACTCACATAAATAAGAAATTGCATGAACTTGTTACTTTGATACTCCTATGCCATTTCGCAGTGCATTTAATATCAGTGCAGTGCAGTACGTACGGAAGTCTGCTGCAGTCACAATTCATTATTTATGATCAGTCATCAATGTTATTTTACAGTAATAAAAATAACAATTATACAGTCATCAATGTTATTTTACAGTAATAAAAATAACAATTATCTCATTTTAGTTGTTTTAATCTGAGTGCTGCCACTCCGATGATTTTAGATGACAATGAAAAAATGAGAAGCGTAAAATGAGGAAGGACGTTCTTCATCACAAACATAAATTATTCAGTCAAATATTTTTGATTTTCATGAATGGTTTATGAATACAAATCGATATTAGCAATAAAAAATATATATAATTAATGTAATACAATAGAATTAATACTTGTTACAAAATAAAATAAAAAAAAAATGGTACATATATATATTTTTTTTATTCAATGTTTTGTTTCACTTATCCCATTATTTATGTATTAAGATGAACTTATTTAACATTATTTCATTTAGCGATTGGGTTTTTTGGAACATATCCCTCGTGCTAAATGGGATCTTAACTGTATTTACAATTTTAAAAGACAAATCAAATATTTGCCTATGAAATTTTATTTCATTGTTATTGAGAGAACAATTTTATTTTAGTTCTTCATGCAAAAGAATATCTAAATTATTATCAAAATGTATTCTATAAAAATAGATTATTTTCAAAAGTGCTTATAATTCTATATATCAAAGCTCTAAAAATTGTGCCACAAGAATGAATAGCTGTATCTACTGCTAGAAATTTACTGCCATCTTGTGTGATTCTAACATGCATTGTAAATCTATCAGGCAGTGCATTTTTTTTATTTATTTTACTGTTACTCTTTGAATTTATACATATTATAAAATGCTATTTTAAATTATGATTGACATTTATTAAAAATTTTATTTCTTTAAAGAAATTAATGTGATTTATTTTTCCCAAATCATAAACACACACAGTATAAATAACATTCAGTATAAAATTTCAATTATAAAATGCTATAGATAATGTTTTATTTCCTACTTTAGGTTTTTTTAACATGAAATATTTTTTAATGATTTTGTACAAATATTAAGCATTGTTATCTAAAATATGCTGACAGTTGCAGTACAGAAGATCATATGGGGTCCTCGATATATGTTATAAGGGTGTTCCAAAAAATCACAATTTATATCAAAATGCCATATGTGGAACATTGATTCCCCCTAGAACTAATGTATTATATGTAAGATGTGTTCCAGACAAACTAAAAAATTCAAATTTATATGGAAATTTATAGGCATATGAATAGAAAATACTTTTTAAAATAAATAAATCCTTAATAACAAAAACATTTTTTGACTGATTTCTCAGTACTCTTCAGCTTATTATCAAAAGAACAAACAAAAATAAACAAGTTTTGTTTATTCTTTTGATTAGCCATCCAAGAATTGGTTTTTTTTTGTTGTTTTAGCAATAACTACAGAATATTTCTAAATATAACTGCTTAATTATATTGAAGTACTAAAGCTAGGTTGACACAATCAGAGTACATTTGGATCGAGTTTTTAGTTCATTTACATGTTCTGAGTGCATTCGGTCAATAGTCTGAGATAAAATGGCAGATCTCGTACTTGAAGGGATAAGTGTTGTGGCTGTTATGTTATCAAAAGAACAAACAAAAATAAACAACTTTTGTTTATTCTTTTGATTATCAACTGAAGAGGACTGAGAAATCAGTTGAAAACATTTTTACTATTAAAGATTTATTTATTTTAAAAAATTTTAATTATTGCATATAGTGTTAGGAACCATAGTTATTTTAAGATATTAGAAAATGCTTATTTTATTGTACATTAAACTGTAATATAGTATAATTTATTGTAATTGCTAATTATTATTTAGAAAGTACAGTTAAATCCTTGACTTAGTTTTAAACTTATGCAATTTAAGGTATGTAGATCCATAAATATTTTAATTTTTGTTGATTTTTTATAAAATACCAATTAAAAATTCATTAAACAATTTATTTTTTTTGCAAAAAATAACACCTAAGCATAAATAAATAAATTTAAGTCCATAAAATATATTCATAAATTTTATTTAGCCATTCTGATTTTCTAATATGCTGATTTGTGAATATCAAATTTAACCATTGTTTTACTTATGTGGCCATTTTTTGGACAAATTACCACATAAATTGAGGACTTACTATAAATAATGAAATTATTAACAAAACATTAAATAAAAATTTAATATTATTATTCCTATTACAATTGTTTTTCCTTGACACTTGAAGTCATTTCAACTGTAGCTGAAGTTTTTTCTGCTTCTGTGACTAGCTGTCGAGGTTGGGGTTTTCTCACTTTTTTCTTGATCTCATCTACTTGCCACCATGAATTTTTGCATCAAAAAAATTGTGATAGCAAAATAAAAACAATCATTTATAAGCCATGTTATATTAGCAGAATGATCAGACAGGTGATCACATTTCTGAAGAATGATATATTTTATATACAGATATGTAATTATGAATTTAAATATAGAAGGAGAAAGAAAAAATTTGTGAGAAATAGATATGTACAGTCTGTTTAATAAAGGTGTAGACAATATCGGAAACGGTTCGGCTTTCGTGCAATATACAAAAACAGATGGATTCATCAGCTCAGGAGTTGATCATCATTCAGTGCAAATTGGTAAAGTCCATGTAGTCAGATGCTACATTGGGGGGGAGGAAGGTATACTAGATTGGCTTTAGATTTCTCAGTCTAAAAGACTATTTTGTTTTATATCATTAACTTTTAAGCTTTATTAATACATTAGGTAGCTTAACAAATAATAATAAAATTAATTAGAGCCATAAAATTACTGGCATTAACTGAATTATCAAGCAATAAGAAGG
>AYEL01043666.1:0-18383 GCA_000484575.1 Olivierus martensii
GGTAACCTATAAGCATTTTATTTAATTAGAAAATATTAATAAAAGTTAACGTTAATTAAATTAATACAATTTTCTAAATTGTAAGGAGGAGTTTTTCATGTTTTATAAAAATTAAAGCGATCAAAAAATACAGCAACAAATATGTCAGGAATTAATCATGTAACCTACGTCATCGAAATTCTCCCCCTCTATGCAATCTACCACATCCCTGTTTATACAGCAACAAGAACAGTCCATTTCATTACAGGCAGCCTTTGCTGTGAATTTCCAGACATTGTAAGTGATCTACTTCCTGTCATTGCTGCTCCTACGGACTATGTCTACATCTTTATTAAACGAACTATACATTCTGTTTAAATGATTTAAGGAATAAAGATCAACTCCAAATTAAGTGAAAAAATATATATATATTATACCAAAGAACATTCAGCTTAATGAAGCTGTCTTCAGTGATTTTTAGGACAAAAAGACTTGTCCTAAAACCACTGAAGATGGCTTCATTAAACTGAAAGTTCTTTGGTATAATAAATGATGTATGTTTTTTTTCACTTACTGGTAATTTGGAGCTGATCTTAATTCCTTATATGATAAACTAAAAAGTGTAAGTAATGATTAGTATTATCTGTTCAAATGATGTAAATATGAATATATTCAATATATATCAAGTTTACTGTTCTTTATTAATCAACAACATATTTGCAAAATGGTATATATTGCCACAGTATATATTGAGGACCTCCTGTATATGATGTAGACATTACAATTTCTGATAATTCAAATCAGTTGTGTGAGATCGTTGATATTTCTAATCACTTTGCAACAGTAAGAAATATTTGATTATTATGCTATTTGAGACCAAGATTTGCACTTCTGATGATATTGTGAGCTGGATGCATTTCTATTTCATTAATTGTAATGAAACTTCTTTTGTGCATTTTATTTTGATTTTGAATTTTTATTTTTTGTTTTGTTAATGTTATCTGCATTTTTCTGCTTTTGTACAATTGTGAAATAATAATAAAAAAGCAGCTGAATATTCCAAAAGTTAAATAATTTATTTGAATATCTTGTAATGCTTTTAATAATGATTGCTATTGGTAAAATCTTATTATTTCCAACTGACAGTAATGATATGATATGTTCAGATTAAACAAAAATGTTTGTTTTGACATCAATTGTATGATATATTCCAATTTCAAAGAAATTAAAAAAGTGAAAAATTCTCTTTTATTCCAAAAACTCTGCAAAATATGAACCAAACTTTTAAAAAAAACAAAAGCACTAATTGCAATTAAGTCTATAAAATCAGTATAAATATTTATTTAAAATAACGTTTTTGATCTTCAAACAAAATCCTCATCAATTTTCAAGTTAGAACACACAAATATTTTTTTGTTAGAATACAAAAATATTTTTGTATTCTAACTTGAAAACTGATGATCTTGTTTGAAAATTGAAAACATTTTTTTTAAATAAATATTTATACTGATTTTATTGACTTAACTGCAATTAGTGCTTTTGTTTTTTAAAAGTTTAGTGAAAAATTTTCTTTTTTAGAATTGAGAAAATATTGTAAATACAGACATACCTTGTTAATATGGGAAGTTAGGTTTCAGACCATTGTCTTGAAGCAAATCACAGCTTTTTTCATTTGCCAGTGCTATAAAAGTCTAAAAAACATATTTACATTATCATTTATTAAATGCATAATAGCTCTAGGACTAAAAACAGGCTGACTATGGATAACAAAATGGCACCAGTCAATTTGTTCAGTTTAGCTGATATGCACATGACTGTGAAAATTGTCTTAAGAGCAAAGCAAGTGCTGTATTAAAGGAAAGCAACTTCTAGTGAGGTATTTATACAAGTTAATTCCAGTTTACAAGATCTCGATTTTATCAGCAACTATAATTTATATCAAAAATTTGACATATGAGCTTTAATCCACTTTTACAAGAAACTTCTAATGAGTGAATATTAAAAAAGTGGATTATAGTACACTTTTTTAATGTGGAGGAATATAATCAGTACTAATATTGTCATCTATCCTGTTTTATGCCACATGAACCTCTCATATATACAATAGAATATTAATTACACTAGTAAACAAAAATGAACTTATTTTTGGTGACATGGATAAAGTATGATGTATATTATGTAAAATTTTACCAAAAAGCAAGAAATGACCTCAGATTTTCTCTATCATCCACAGTTTTTGTGTTACAAAACACTGTTGCTTTGTAATAAGTATACTATGTATGTTATTAATCTTAAACTTCATAATGTTGTTGTAGATGTTCTATGATGATATTTTGTTTTTGGAGTTGTTCCTTATTAATATCCAGTAGTAATCAGCAAGTAAACTAGGACTCCATTTATCTTGGTACTGCTTTTTCCATAGCAGAAATCTTTTGGTAGAACTGTTCCCTTCATTCTTCACTTACAGCACCAAATTTTCTGGGAAAAATCAAGATGAGAATCCAGAAAGTGAATTTTGAATGACATGTTACATCCCATTTCTTTGTAGGTATTAAGTAATTCAAGCACATTGTCTTTATGATTTTTAGCTCTGACATTTCCAAGAAAATTAGCAACAATTGTTTTTAAACATTCTCCAAGATCTTAATTCAATTTCATGTAGCATACAGTCAAATTCACCAACTTTCATTATTTCTCTGATTTGTGGGCCCACAAATATGCCCTCTTTAATTTTTGTCTGACTAATTATAAGGTATTTCTGTTTTAATTACAGAAAGCCTCTTCCATTCTGATCGATTGCTTTAACAAAATTTTTCATCTAAGTGCAATTTAATATGCAATGCTGGGAGAAATACACTTTTAGGATCAGCCAGTCGCTTGTTGTTTATGTTTTTTTGTCCCAGAGTTGGTGTTTGTTGTAGTGGCCATTCCTTCTGTATATAATGATGATCTTGTGGAGGATTGTCCCCTTCTCAAATAAAGCAACAGTATTTCATATACTCCTGCTACATTCCAAGAAAAAGAGTTCATTCCAAGAAATAAAAGAGAACATTCCAAGAAAAAGAGATCGGCCATACATAGTTATTATAACGTGTCCTAGAATTCTCATGTTCTCATATGATTCGTTTATATTAATGGTATGAGCTATAAGTATAGATGGGTATTTATTATCATTGTGAAATAATACTGCTTTTAAGCTAAGTTTAGAAGAATCAATGAAATGGCATCAATTGCTTGGATCATATTTCTGTCCAATGTGCCAAATAAGTTGTTGACATCTGAGCAGTATATCAAATTTCCTTCTTGAGAGAAACAATGTGTAAACTCTTTTTGATGTTTTCAGAATAAAGTAATGTTTACGCCATGTTGGAATAGATTCCAGTCTTTTAATCTGGAGGCTAGAACTTCTGACAATGATTTTGATAGCTTTAAATCTCAAACTCGGTCATTAAGTTCAGCCTGTGAAATTAGATGCAGTTTTATTGAACATCCTAGCCCTTCAAATAAAGGATCATTGTTGATTTCTTCTACAAATTGTATACATGCAGTTGAAGACAAATCAGTGATTCAAATTTTTCTTCATTCAAATTCCAAAATTCTGGTGGTTTTGGAACAAGAATTTCATCATTATGTTTGACAGGGCATAAAGCTGATGGTAAATTGGGATACTGCACAGTACCTACTATTTTAGTGAGGCAAAAATAGAATCTGTCATATGATCTTTTGATTCTCTTCAAATCATTGGTACTGCAAAGTGCATTTTACAATTTGAATCTTTAACCAACTTATTAACAATTACACAAGTCTTACAACATATATTAGAGGCTCATGTCTTATCTTGGTCTCTGACTTTAACTTCAAAATAAATTTTGGAAGGTTTTTCACAAGTGGGGTGAAATTATATTTTTGCGATTTAAAAGTTAGCTATTAAATTGCAAAAGCACATAACAAAAATTGTTGGCACTATTTATACATTGCCTGGCATTATACTTAAAATGAATTTATAGCAAATGAAAGTGAAACAATACATATAAAAAAGTAAAACACAAACAAATTATTACTCACAATGTTGGAAATATAACAAATTCAAATGCCACTAGTCTATTAATGCACACAATTGGGTTTGATTTAGTAAGTAGGAATAAATCAGTCTTAACCTTTTGTGTTCATTACTGCAGACAAATATATTATGTGAATTAATATAATATGAAAATGTTGCAAATTGCAGATTATAAATTTGCATGTTACCAAAAATCTATGGATGATAGACAAATTCTGTTTTCAGATTGTTTTTAATGTACCAAAATATATCAGAAAAACCTAAAAATTGCCATGTCACAAATTGTGTGTTTAACAGTGTTATCAGAAGTAATAGGAATCAAGGTTATTCAATTATTTAAAAGTTTGGATAAACAAACATATATGAGAATACCCATTTTATACAAAAAAGTGTAATTAAGTCCTGCAATTAAATTATTGTCTACAAAATTATTATTAATATATTTTAAAGTATGAAGTACTATCTTATAAAAAAAACTGATTTATTTAGGAAACGATTTATAAATATAACCAATCATTCCCAAATAGCTAAAGTCAATATCTGATTTTTAACTCCTGTAATGATAAATTAGATTATTTCTAATTTCTAAATGTGCTTTACTGCATATATTTTCAAATAAATAATTGAAAATGAATACATTAAGAGGTGGGAATATTACTTCAGCATAACAACCAATGTGCTAAAAAAATAAATACTGTAATTTGTTTTGAGTGACAGTGGTTCGAATAATTGACTTATTTGGATAATTAACGTTTTGATAATTGATGTTCTACAGCAGGAGTCAACAACCTTTTCAGACATACAGGCCACATTCAACATTTATTTTTTATGATTGGGTCATAAGCATTTAATTAACTGAAAAAATATTTATCATTAGTTTTTATTATATCAATATTAAAAAATACAAATATTTAAAATATGAGATATGAAACTGAATGAAAAATTATCTTGTAAGAATAGAATAATATAGTTTATGTATCACAATATTTTTGTCTCTGCTTAATATGACTTTTGTGATTGTTTTACCTTATCCAAATTATCTGTATCCACTACAACCTGAGATATGAAGTCGCCTTTGTTATTCCCACTCCTGATGACTGGAGCCAAGTTGCGTAGCAATATCACAAAGTATAAATATAAAATTATTTTTAATTTACTATTCATATTATAAAGTGCATTATTCAAATTTCAACATACGGGCTAACTGATATATAAGTATGATCAACCTTTTATGGGTTGCCAATTGCCGACCCATTCTACAGTATACTTAAAATGGGAGATGAATTCGATGCCAGGTCCTTATGATTAAAACAGAAAGCAATTCATCTAGCTAATGTAACCAATTTTATGATGGGATTGGACATAAAATAATGGATGGGGTTAAGAAGTTGAGCCAAAACCAATTGGAAAAAACTGATGTGTGACTGGAATTGAATCTGGATCCTCTAAGTTGTAAACTAACATTTTATAATATGGCCATCTAGTAGACAAATAGTGATGTTTTGTTTTCTGTGAACATTACAAAAAGTCATTTTCATTGCATTCAAATTATTTTGTGTTATTTTCTGTGAAATATGAATATCTTACTGCAATTTGAAATAACAGCACTCAAAAGCAGTTGATAAACAATAAGATAATGTAATATTTTCAGTCATATAAACAACCATTATCAGCATCAAGAATAGAATTAAAAGGAATACAGAGTTTTAGTTTATTTTTGAATAAACTAAAACTCTGTATTCCTTTTAATCTCTTATTTTTCAAGTATGTTAGGTACAGAGTTAACAACTTCTGGTTTTCTTTTAAAGTATACTGTCATGCAGTAGAAATATCTGGATTTGTCTGTCTATTAATGACATTTTTATATTGTCCCCTTTATGATATTTCTGTGGATCCCAACAGTAAGTCTTTTTTTCAGATTATTATTATTATTATTATTATTATTATAAGATCTTATGACTCTTGCATCTTCCCATTTTCTATGATCTGCATATTATGTTATGTTATAGTACCTTTCTGCTACTGCTGTTCTTAGATTGGTATTTTTAATGTCAGTTTTGTGTTCTTGAATTCTTTCTTTCAGGTTCCTTTAGTTAGCCCTATATACTTTTCTTGCTTATTAAAATTTTCATTGTGCATAGACAAAACATAGATTCTGGCTCTTTGATAAGGGCTAATGTTCTAAATTCTATAAACTGTAACCGAATTCTGTATATTTAAAAGTGGGTTCGGAGAAGCTGGTACTGACGAGGGACTTGAATGTAGTCCGAAAGTGCTTTACCAAAATAAAATTTAACCTTGCTTAAGTGCTGTAAAGTTTTATTATATGTTACGTGAAGCAAGAGGTATTTATAAAGTTCTTTTGATAAGGGGTATGGTCCTTATCATTCTGTAAGCATAGGAAGATAGTGGCATCCTTATATATGCTAGTTTTAGCTCCCGATTCTTTACTATCCTACCTATGGCCAGATGCTACCTATGCTGTGTTGTATTGTATTTGGTTACACAACACAGCATATAACAATTGTTATAAGAAAATGTTGGGAATAAAATATTATTTGCTTTGCAAAGATAATGAATATTAGGGCAAATGGATTTTGTTTGTATTTATGTGTAATGGCACTTCAAGTACATATGCACAGATTGTATTGGGAGTAGTAACAGAATTGATCTAGTATCCTATGAAAGGAAAAATGATTCCCAGAACATGTAATTTCACAATTTTACAACTCAAAGTAAAATATTGTCTTAATTCTTTTATACTGCAATTTCAAATAAAAGTCAAATCAAAATGATGCAAAGTGGGATCTGTGCATTTATTGTTAATCACATCTTATAATATCTAGATTGGATTATATTAGAAAATAAGGCTTTTTAAATTGGAATGAAGCATTCAACAACTTGAATTTGCTGAAAATATATTTTGTTAGGATTTTGCTATTTTAGCATTTTTCAAACTTTTTGACTGATTCAGTTGCTGGAATCATTTTGTACTGTGACTTAGTATATATGTGATAAATCAATGACACAAATTTTGTGTAAATTATGATATTCATTTATTTGTTATTGACTAATGTTACATATTTGTTTTGGATGGTACCTGTTTTTTAAGTTTAAAATAAAATAAACTGTTTTCAAGAAATTTTTATTTTATATATGTATTCTTTATTCAAACATTTTTGTGCATTTTTTCTGTTTGTTGTGATCCATTTTATTTCGCAACCCACTAAAGGATTATGACAAGTTTGATAAAACACTGCACTATATTAAAAAAAATTCACATTTTGAATGCATAGGCACTCTTCATCAGTTTTTCCACAGAGGAATTTAAAATTAGTTAAGATTATAAAGAAATATAAAATTAAATTGCTAGTACAAATTTATATAATATATCTATGTAACTTTATCTATTAATTTTAGCTAACATTCTAGGAAAACTTTGATAAGAAATATATTATAATTCTTAAATGTATATAGACAATAGATACAAGCTCAGTTTTTAGGTAGAACTATTTATTTATTTTCTTAACAAAACTGGAGTGCTTTCAGCTTGGTTCTTTCTTAAAGAATGAATTTTTATATATTTCATGTCAAATCTGAAATGCAAAAATATACATTTAAGATAAAAATAATTTTCATTTTCTACCTTTTTATATATAGAATATAGATACAAACTTAATTTTTTAGATAAAACTATTTCCTTTTTTAAAGAAACTGGAGCACTTTTGGCTTGATTCTTTCTTAAGGAATCAAGATGAAAGCACTCTAGTTTCTTTAAAAAAGCAAATAATTGTATCTAAAAACTAAGCTTGTATCATACTGAAATACTTCTTACTTTAAGTATTAAATAAAAGTAAACAATAAGCCAAATAAGTAAGATAAATCGTTTATTCAGAAATGTTTTCAGCTATCCACATAGCGTGCCTCAGTTGAAATACCACTACATGGATAGCCATGTTTTTGAATAAACGATTTATCTTATTTATTTGGCTTATTGTTTACTTTTATTTAAGCTTGTATCTATTGTCTATATATACAATAGATACAAGCTTAAATAAAAAGTAGAAAGTGATAATTATTTTGATCTTAAATATATATTTTTTCATTTCGGATTTAAGACATGAAGTACATATTAAAAACAGAATATCTAATTTTACATTGCATGTACTATGTTTGATATTTTGATGATCATATTATTTGAGATATTTGACTTTGATGGTTGTATCAATTTGTAATTATCAATATGTAAGTTTAATTCTGTGATCATTGTAACTAACGTACAAAGTTTCAATCAGATTTTAAATCTTACTGACAAGGAGGACAGCATATGGCTGTCTTATCTGCTATAGAAAAAGAAATATAAATTGAAAAATGGAAAATTTCAAAAAATCAAAATTTAAAATTTAAGAAAACTGTAATTGTAAAGGATAAAAAAAAACCATGGATAAATTCATTTACACTATTATTAATAAATATAATTAAAATCTAAGCAACAACAACAGTAGATTAATGAATAAAAAATTTTATTCGCCTAGTACTTTCAATTGCTATGCAATCATCATCAATGCTAAATTACAATCACTAACATAAGAACAGTTTAACAGAAAGAATGTGGAATCTTCATAGCATTCTATTTACAAAAGTAAATAGAATGCTGTGAAGATTAAAATACCATCCATGTTTAAAATTTGAAAAATTTCTAACATGGATTAAAAATTATAACTTAATAAATAAGAGAAAGCTATAAAATAAAATTAAAATACATAAAGTGGCTATGGTTAATAAAAATAATAAAAACTAATAAGATATATATTCGAATAGCATACAAGGTATTAATTTGTAAAAGATCATCAGGGATTTATGGGTGATTATGTTAATAATTGTAATTTAGCTCTGATGATGATTGCATAGCAATTGAAAGTACTATGCGAATAAAGTTTTTCATTCATTAATCTACTGCTGTTGGTGTTTAGATTTTAACTATATTAACTTGAAAATAAAATTAGATTTAAGCCTATTATGAATAATTGCCAAAATTTGAACTCTGCTATTTTTATGAAAGTTATGATAACAAAATTAATGTGTTAGCATCTTAATAAACTTAATTCATAAGAACTTAATTAATTACCAATGAAAATTATATTGAAAGTAGCATGTTTACCTACATTATGGCAGAATAACTTATTATATGTCAGTAAATAGATATTTTTATTTAATTGAATGCTGATATTGACTGACTTGGTATTAAATGTATTTACAATGCTATAAATTTAAAACCGAAGTTCCAATATTATTTATTGGAAATATAATTACAGATCTGCATATTTTATATATTATTTTTAATTATTATAGCATTTATATTAATATTTAAAATTTATAATGATGATTATCAGTTTGGCTGTACCATAATAATATCTCATCAAACAGCAAAAAATCTTAAAAAATCAGATTATAACCATCATAATACAAAAATTTAATTGAAATGATTTAAAATTCTAGATATTTCATTAAATTAATTATTTTAGAAGATTTATATAAAAAAATTGCTCATCAAATAAAATAATTTTTATGTTCCTATTTGTGTTTTGCTGTTGAAGTGCTTTCTTATAGCATTACAGACATAGCTTACTATTATGGTATATTTTTACATTTTTATGGCTTATTACTGACATATTTTTAGAAAAGATAAAAATCTAACTAAATGTCAATTGCATAAAATTTATATTTTGTAATGCTTTAGTTGTTATTTGCACCAATTACACTATATCCAAAATAATGATGAGCTGCTGTCACTCAAAATGCATTTTTTAATTTGAAATACTGTACATCATTTATCTAAATTAATTGAGACTAAGGTTGTTTAATTAATCAAATAGTTCTGATAATCAATCATATATGAGAATATCCATTTTATACAAAAAAAAAAAAGTATAATTAGGGTCTACAATTAAATTATTATATCCAAGATTATTACTACTGTATTTAAAGTATGAAATACTATTTATAAAAAATATTTTATTTAAGAAATGGTTTGTAAATAACTATATTGTCCACACAGAGGCTAAAATTCAACATCTTTGATTTTTAATTCCTATAATGATAAATTAAGATTTTATTCTCTTTAAGATTTATGTTCAAATAAATAATTAGAAATGAATGCATTAAGTAGCAGGAATAATAATTCAACATAACCAGTGTACTAAATGAAGATAACTGTAACTTTTTTGGGCAGCAGTGGTTCAGATAATTGACATTAGGATAATCAACACAGTACTATAACTGTTTAAATATTTTTGCAAATACAACTTGTCTACTCTGGCTTCTTCAGCTAAATTTCTATCATTAATTTAAATGGCTAATATGAAGACAACATTATATATTAAGAAGCTGTGTTTTTTATTTATATATACAGGGTGAAGAAAAACTTCGTCGTAATATTTTGTGTACTGATAGGGGACCTTGAAACAAGTCGAAAATGTCTAATGAACATATGGTCTAAATGGCACTGTTTTGGAGTTATAACCCTTTAAAGCTAGCCAATCACCATCTACTTTACAAAGCGTTACAACGTGTCGAGTTGTCAAGACGCATCGCTCTCTCTACCGGGTTAGTAAGAAGGCGAGCGACGCAATGCAATACTTAGTGGCAACGCGATGCGTTGTGACGCTTTGTAAATTAGATGATGATTGGCTAGCATTAAAGGGTTATAATTCGAAAATGGTGCCATTTAAACCATATGTTCATTAGACATTTTCGACTTTTTTCGAGGTCCCCTATCAGTACATAAAATATTACGACGAAGTTTTTCTTCACCCTGTATAAATACTATAAACATGGATAGCGAAATGAATTTATAATATTTTGGTACTAAAGTAGATATTAGCAGTAAAAATGTAAAATTGATATTTAAGATTTTAATAACAGTTATGGAACCGATCACATTTGAAATGTTTAGCTTATCCAAATAAAAAAAAAAGTGCAATGCAAAACATCAGATTAATATTTCAATTTTATGAATATTAAATTTGATTATTAATCTAAAAAATAAAATTTTTAAGTAATGAAACTAAAAACAAATTGTAACTATAAATACAATTCTCACACCTTAATCATGTAAGTTATGGAAATCCGAAAATAGGATAAGCAAACAAAAAGTTAATCTAAATTAATATATATATATAAAATTAAAAAAAAGGAGTAAGGTTAATAATAATAAATGTAATACGGTATTATCATAGCAAAACAAATTTAATATCTTAAAATTAGGATTAAAATTTAATTAATCAAGTGCTTTTAATGCCATTGTCTTGTCAGTAGTTGCAATTACATTTCATGTTGTTGTTATATAACTATTATATTACAAAAAGATGCATAAATTTAAGAATCTACACTTAAAAATAACGAAACAAAAAATAAAATCAATTTATAAAAAAGAGCTTTCAAGTATAAAATACTGCAAATACTTGAAAACAAACATTTTTAAAATTCACTTTTTCTTTTTTTAATTTACATTACAATAAAACCGCATTAATTCGAAATACTTTGTATCAAAAAATCAGAATTCAAATTATACGATTTTTTCAAAGAACTTAACTGTTAATTGGGTAAATCCTTATATTTTTTAATTTAAATTCATTATAATAATGTATCCTAATTCTATATATAGCATGTATGTTAATAATTATTGCATATTTGTAGTTTCCAAAATTATTGCATTTATTTTATTCTTATACAGTCAAGTAGTATTTCAAGATATATTAATAAAACACGCATTTGTTTCGTAATTTTATACATTAATTTTTTACGCAGATTTAACACAAAATTAAAAATTAAATTTTTGAATATTCTATCGTAATTCAATAATTCTTTCAAAATATGATTTAGCTTTAACTTTACATCAACGATGTCGAATTACTAAAGATGAATTGGAGCTATTTTCTGTTCCTATGAAGAGATTATTTAATCTTTACTTAATATATCAGAATACATTGAGTAATGATTTCGTGGTTTCTTCAAATTAGGATATTAAAATCAAACTCTTGTATATAATCTCTTTTGGGATAGGATCAATGAGCAGTATTCTCTGTTTCAAAAATTATTCAAATCACGGTGCTGTTTGGTTATCTCTCTGCTACTTAAGCCTCATTCGCATTAGTCAAGTTACTTGTAATCAAGTCAGAGCCGGATTTAGTGGCAGGGGAGCTGGGCAGCTGCCCGAGGCGCTAAGTTATAAAGGGCACCAAAGCAGCAATTGAATAAATTTGAAATTATAGTATGATTATTCGCTACATACATCACAAATATAATATCAAGAACAGTCCTCTCGGGTAAGATATGCAAATGAATTTGAAAACTAGTCTAAGAAATACTGATAAATTTCAGTATTTCTTGGACTAAGAACTAGAATTTTGCTTTAATGTAAATACAGAAAATAAATTTTGAAGTTTGGTATCTAATTCTCTGTTTTTTTGCATTTCATCTGGTTTATAACCTCTCCTTTCGCTTTTCTCTTTGCTCTATTATTACTACTATTCCGTGTTCGTTACCCAACAGGTGTCTATTTTCGAATGGATTTTATCAACATGTTTCGTTGGAAGTTGGAAAGTTGTCTAGGATAGAAAGCCGCATAAGAAAATATCAAAGAATTCAAAGAATCACAAAAAGTAAAAAATATACATTGAAAAACAATGTTCATTTGTTGTTGTTTAATTTTTTTATAACTGCATCCATCTTTGATTCAGGCTCAATCAGTAAAAGTGGATCAGGAAGTAAACTTATTACTGTTAATTCTGTCTCTGTAAGTGTCTTACGCATATTCCGAATTTGAAATTGAAAATAAAATAGAACAATGTTTTTCAATGTTCAAATGCCAGATATTTTTTTAAAGCAAATTTCTTAAAATACAGCAAGACCTCGCTTAACGCTGCTCCGTTTTACGCTGTTTCGATATAACGCATTATTTTCGAATTCTATATTTTTATTGATTCACTTTGGCTTGTTTTTAAAATCGTTATTTTTACATGAATCTGAAATCGCAGGAATTTGTTTCATTGATACTGCTATGCCATCTCACAGTGTGTTTGATATCAATGCAGACACAAAGTCTGCTACGGTCAGCGTTCATATTTATGATCGGTCATCAGTGTTATTTTACAATAATAAAAATAACAATTATTAACTTGAATGCTGCCACTTTAAACTATAGTTCCTTGAAGTTAGAACGTTTTTCTTTCATCAATATTTTTTCATTGTTTATAGTTTACTGCAATCTTACGGCTTTTTGTTAATTAAAACTTTCTATTTTCTAATTTTAAGAATTTTTTCATGAATGATTTATGAATACAAATCGATATTAGCAATAAAAAGATGTCTATAATTAATGTAATATAATAGTAATAACATTGATACATGTTACAAAATAAAATAAAAAAAGGCTATGTATATATTTTATTCACTGTCCTGTTTCACCTATACTCATTATTTACGTGTTAAAATGACCTCGTTTAACGTTGTTTCATTTAGCGCTTTGTTTCCTTGGAACGTATCCCCCGCGTTAAACGGCGTCTTACTTAATTTATGATTTTTTCTGATAATGCAGTAATCATTGACAGCAAAAGTCTAAATTTTAGACTTGCTGTCAATGATTATTGCATTATTAGGAAAAAATTGGATTTAGATTAGATTAATTAGATTTTTACAAAAACATTGTAAATTGATTTTAGACCGTAAAATCAATTTACAGTGTTTTGTAAAATCTAATTAATAAATAATTATTATTATGAAACGGTAGTTATTTAAAAATTTAATGTAGAAGTTTAAAATGTTATAGAGCGGGATAATCTAAGTAGAAACGTCAATCATTTTTCAATAAAAAATTAAGTTAAGAAAATCATTTTTAAAAATCTGACATCCTTTCCGTTTAGAACGATAACTATTAATTTTTGAATGTAAGCTTTATTTATTATTTGTTAAAAATAAATTTACACTAAGATCTCATTTAACGCGGAAGATACGTTCCAAAAAAATCAAGCGCTAAATAAAATAGCGTTAAACGAGGTCATCTTAACACGTAAATAATGGAGATAGGTAAACAGGACAGTGAATAAAAAATATATACAGTGAAACCCCGATTTTGAAACTTTTCGGGGACCGGCCCGAAAAGTCGAACGAGCCGGGAAAACGCACGAAACCGGAAACTCTGATGACGTCATAATAAAAAAGTTATATAATTAAAACGTAGGAAGAGGGAAAGTTTTACATTGCATGTATAGGAAAATGCTCGGACTTCCGAAAATAGACGTTTAAAGCGGGAAAGTCGTACGATACGGGAACGCACGAGCGGGGTTTCACTGTATATACCATTTTTTTATTTTATTTTGTAACGTATTATTTTTATTATTGTATTACATTAATTATAGACATTTTTTATTGCTAATATCGATTTGTATTCATAAATCATTCATGCAAATCAAAAATATTCGAATAAATAATTTATGCTTGTGTTGAGGAGAGTTCTTCATTTGACATTTTTCATTTTTTCGTTAAGAAGTCATCTAATGTTTGCATTTTTCTCTTTCATTCAGCAAACAATTGTCATAATTGGAAGTAGCAGAGTAAACCACCTTAACCGTTTCGAACAGTTGTTCGAAGTGGCAGCATTCAGGTTAAACTAAATTGGAACAATTGTTATTTTTATTACTGTAAAATAACTTGATGACCGATCATAAATATGAATTGTGACGGCAGCAGATTTTCGTATGTATCGCACTGTACTGATATTAAGCGCCATTGAGAGACGACATAGGAGTATCAAGGCAACAAATTCGTGTGATTTCGGATTTATGTGAGTATAACGGTTTGAAAAACTGCGCCAAAGTAAATCAATACAAACAATATAGAATTCGAAAAAACCACGTTATATTGAAATAGCGTTAAGCGGGGTTTTACTGTACTTTTAAATAGTATTTAGTATATTAAATTAAAAAATTAATAAAACAATTACAATAACAATATAGTAACAATCACTGCCAAATTACGACTCTTTATAGTCGTCATAATTTGGCAATGTTTGTTCTGGAAGTGATTCACACTTTTGTTTTCGATTTCCGCTAAAATTAAGCATAGCTAAGTTACCGATTAACAAATGGATGATTTCTCGACTCTACCGTCTTTATAAGATTTTAGTTTCTACATATACAGTGAAACCCCGATTTTGAAACTTTTCGGGGACCGGCCCGAAAAGTCGATCATAAACACAATAATGCAATAAAGCCTCATTAATCTGAATAAATAAAATAAACTTATCTTATCATAAACCATTTTTATTATATATTATTTCAAAGTAATACAGCATTCAAAGGATTAAAATTTTGAATGAATTTTTCTCTCTTTATTCCATTTTACTGTCTTAATAAGATATTTATTTTCTTTACTTATAAAGTTTTTCAAATTTTATTCTCTTATGAAATAGAATTACAATTGAAAATGAAACTGATTTGATTGTTATGGCATGATCTTCTCAATATTGCATTACTTCTTAAATGTCCTCAGTAAGAAATAAGTTTGATATTTTATATATAAAAATCAATAATGAAACAATTGATATTATTTGCCTTGTATACAAAAAAGAAAACTTATTTGCTAGAAATGGCTGGGCAATGCTAGACAATCCAGATAGTAAAACATTAAACAGAAATATTGGGTTGATTAAAAATTTTGTGCAGTTTTTAACATGGCAGGGAATATCTTTATTCAATAATATATTGTCCATTTTGGCATAACTTTTTCTCATCTTTCAAATGTAAATCCTGTATTCATAAAATCTCTCTTTTTTCCTGCCAAAAACTGATGCAAGTGCTGTTTAATGGCCTGTCTGGAATCAAAGCTCTATTCATTAAGGGAATTTTATAGGGAGCAAAACAGATGGTAATCTTTGGGGAGCAAAGTCTAGTGAGTATGGAGGATAAGATAAGATATCCCCTCATGAATTCTGGATACTTTTTGAATTAATCTACACAGTCTATCCAGCTGATCACAGTACACATCTGAACTGATCATTGTGTTCCTTGGAAGCAGTTTATAGAACAACACACCCAACAGGGCCGCTGAGAGAAATTTTTGGGCCCGTGAGAAGTCTGTGGTCTGGGCCCCACTTAAATAAAAGTGCATCATTTTGGTTTAATAATTAAGCCATATAAAACATTAAATATTTATTTGAAAAGTAGGCTATACAATAAACATTACATACCATGTTATAAATAAAATAGTTTATTTTGGCATGAATGCTTTGAGTGCTTGTTTGGGTGATAGACAGTGCTCTCTAGTGGCGGGCTCCAAACTATCAGACACGTTTTATGATACGTCAGAGCCCGACAGTTGGGCCCTTTTCGGTGCCGGGCCCGTGACAACAGACACGGATGTCACCCCCTCTCAGCAGCCCTACCCTTCCAATCTCACCAAATTGAGAGTATGATCTTGTTTGGGTGATGTTCTGCTTTTGAAGTGGTTTGTCATAGTGCCCATGATCTTTTGCAGTTAACATTATTGTAGACGATCCATTTTTCATCTCCCATCAACATCTGCTTCAGAAATAGATTCCTTTTCTCATTTTCTAAGTGAATCATAAATGAAAATTCATTTGATGAGATTTGCTTCCCTCAATTTGTGAGGAACTCAAATATCAAACCAGCTGACCTAGCCAAGTTGATGCAAACAGTTTTATACACTTGACTTTTATACTTGGAGAATTTGTGCAATTTCCTGTATCATGTAAGGAGGATTATCATTGATTAAACACTTCACTTCATTGCTTTCAATCTCCTATGGCTGACCAGAGCATGATTCATCTTGGAGTGAAAAGTCCCCAGAACGAAATTTTGCAAACCATTTCTGACACACGTATTCTTTGATGGCAAAAAATAAACTTTGCATAATTTTTTTACAGGTGTGCATCACTTTTTTATTTTTATTGAAAAAAAAAACAGCATAATATGCCAAAGATATTCCTTTGGGATGTCCATCTTTAAAATTATGCCAAAATTATAAACAAATCCAATTTCCAATATTTTCAATTAAAATATACAGTAGAACCTCTATATTCGTAAAATCCAGTATTCGGAAAAAATTTTCGAAGGAAAATTGTATCAATATTTGCATTTATTGCTATATTCGGAACAATATCAGTAGTCTCAAGTTGCCAGCTTGGGCAACTTTTTTTCGCTTTGCGATCTTTGGGCTACTTTCCAAGTAGTAGTTTTTGCAAATGTGTAGATAAATTTTCTGGCAACACTCATTTGTTGGCAGTTGAGAATCCGTCATTGCATTTTGTGACTCATAGTTTAATCATTATTTTTTGTGTAGCTTTGCATTATTTTTTATTAAAATACTGTATACTGTATTATCAGAATTTTATATGTCCAATTTCTGTAAATTCATACTTATATAAAAAGTCTTCCAAATTTTTTTTTTGAAGTATAAAGCATAAAAGAAAATTGTCATATTTTTGCAATATACAAATTAAAACATGTTGGCTTACATTTAAATGATGATATTACTGTATTTTATTTATTTACAGTTTTTTATATTGTTTTTTAATATCATGCAGAATTGTCTCACTTTCAGTCAGAAAGCAATATGATGGCATAATGTGGTATAATTACAGTTAAAATAGTCTACTACCTCCACTAGTTTTTGATTCAAAATTTTTGTTAAAAAATCATTTTTCTAATTTCTGCAAAATTCAAGTTACATAAAATACTTTTGGTTCTAATTATTTTTATAAATACCTGTATTCACCTATACAATAAAATAAATAGATATCAAGGCATTCTATTCATGAGATTTATTGGTTTGATTTAAATCAATCATGAATAACTCAGCACACATCAAAAGTGGAAATATATGCTTTAATAGAATTGAAGAACTTTTGGCTTTATTAAGCCATCATCAGCAAATTACAAATAATAAGAAATAATAATAAAAAATTTAATTAGGCACTACAAATTTAATTCTTAAACAAGTCACTGTGGTGGTACTATAGATGGCCCTTTTGTCGTTTATCACATGGTATCATTTTCTAAATTCATGTATAATTAAAGTATCTCTAAAATCCTGATGCCCCCATGACATAATTCTTATTATTCAAAAAATGAACTCCTATTCATATGAAAGAAGACTAAAAAGCCATAACTTGGTCTAAATCAAGCTGTAAACAAGTTTTCAAAGAACACGGCATCTATGAAAGTGATAAATAAAAGACAGTTGAATTTATTGAGCATGAAATCAGTAAAAAATTGTTAAAAAATAATAATAATAATAATAATAATAATAATAATATGAATAATAT